>JAOEGS010004460.1:20301-58641 GCA_025447755.1 Corythornis vintsioides | reverse complement strand
TGACTTGGTCTGGGTGATCCTGCTCTGGCAGGGGGGTTGGACTAGATGATCTTCTAGCTCCCTTCCAACCCCTAACAGTCTGTGATTCTATAAAGGCTGAAAATATTTTTTGATGTTTAAAACAGTGAAGATAATCAAGAGTAAAATAATTTTCAGACTTCTCTCAGAAATACTGCTTGTTTACACTTGCCACTTGTGGTTGTACAGAAAATTACAACAGTACTACTGAAATAAATAATTAAGGGACTCTTATGACTAAGAAAACCCTTTCCCACACTAGAGAAGGTCACTTCAATGCAAAGTGGAATTTGGAACACCAGAAGAGCATGCTCTGAAAAGGCAGCAAATACTCACTCTGTGTCTGCTGTCACACTGCTTAAAGCACAGTCCAACAGCCCAACTCGATTTCTTGTTCTAGGGTCCCAGCACTCCACTTTACCCTAAACAGATTGGAAAACACGTTTCAAGCTGATGAAGCAGATGTCTGGTATTCTGAATAGGTTTAAAGAAAATTGTGAATGACTTAGCCTATGAATAATTAAATTTCCTATGTTGACATGAGTTGTTCCAATAAAGACATACAAAAAAAGCAAAATAGCATTATTTTCTCTCCCATCTGCAAAATCTCAAGCATCTCAGCAACTAGGGTAGCTCAGAAATTATACCTGCACTATGCTCTACAAAGTCATCGTGTTTAACAGATCTATACTTAATATAGCAAATGAAATCTAATTAATTAAGTTCCTGTCGTGATTTCTTTTTATCGTGATGCAAACTAACATAACAGAGAAACAAACGCTACTGCCCTTTTCATAAAAGGAATGTAAACATTTACCTCTGCTGTCCCCAGAGCAAACAAGAAGTGCACAGGATTTATGTCACACACATTACTCTCTCTAAAATAGAAAAAGGAGCAAGTTTAATGAACAAGTAAAAGACTCCTGTAATCATGTACACTATTGCTTAGCCTGGAAAAGCAAAAGCTGGAGAGTAGGGATGATTGGCCAACTAATAGCAACTTCCTATACTTAAGAGGAGCTTACCAAGAATGTGGAGCCATCAAAGACAGTGCTGATTACCTAAAACATGTAAGATTCCAACTGGATGTAAGAACAGTATTTTTATGCTACATGGATAATTAAGCACTGGAGCAGGTTGCCCATAGAGGACATGGAATTTCCCTCCTTGGAGTTTTCAAGATCCCCTGAAAAATTTACCTGGGTTCTGAGTCACCATGCCTGGGATCCAAGGTTCTCTTTAACTTGAAAGATTCTGTTTCTCTGCTCGTACCCACTAGGTACCACCAAGCCTTGCCATATATCTCTGCTCTACTCTACTCCTTAACAACTCTATTATGTCAGAAGGTCTTCCTGGTTACTTATCTTCTGGAGCTTACATCTCATACAAATTCTGATGAGCAGCCTGCCTTTCTTTCCCTCACCCAAGCACCCTACTCCTCAACAGGGCACACAAGAGCCCTGTATTTCTACAGCAACTCTTCCAAGTACAAACATTTCTCTCTGCACCACTCATCCTAGCATCTTCCAACTCCTTCTATTCAAAGCCCTCCACCTATAACTCATCCGATACCTTCACTGCAGAACTTCAAGTCTTATCTCTCTAATACAGATTTTACACTACAGTCTTAGCTCTACCACTGAAGGATTTTCCTCTTTTTTTCACCTTGCTGCTCAGTTTCTGTATTGTGCCTTCCCAAATATTGCTTTGCCTGTTCAGATATCCTACCTACTGAGCACCAGCTGTTGTCCACCAACTAGCCACTTTATCAGGGCAAGTCTCTTTCTCATTTGCTTCTCCCTAGATAAAAGCAGCTCAGGTCCTCCTCTGGTATGGTTTTCAAAGGAATCAGACATGTGCTGAAGATATAAAAATTCTCTTTGGGCTACTCCAAGAGCAGAAGGACAAAAGACATGTCTGGGAAAGTACATACCCTGTGGGGATCTCTCTATACGATGGCTAAATTGAGCAATAATGGCAAAGTTTTAATGAAATGCTCTTAAGATCAAGTTATATAATACCTATTACAAGTCTATATTAAACAGTTTTAAAATATCCACAAAAAAAACCCCTCAATTATAACATAAAAACTGGAACAAAGAATTACAGAACATAAAATAGGCTCAGACTCCTTTTCAACCCTGCAATGCTTATGGGCAGTGCTCAGCTACAGTGCTGGTGGTGAGCACTAGCAGTTTGCTTCCACCTGGTGGAAAGGAGGCAGAGACAGATGCACATTACAGAGTACTTACGTAGCATCAGTTTGCAAGGAGTTGAGAAACCTTCCTTGTTCCAGATTGAGCCTGTATACTTCAGAACTACAAAAGAAAAATCCAGAATTACTCCTTTCTCTTATGAATATTAAAAATGCTGTTGTGAGTTAGGAGGAGTCATAAAGATTCTCACTGACAGCCTAATTTTGCCAAATACACAATTCTCGGATTCGCATTCTACAACAGAAGACACATCAATCTTTCAGTATTAGAGAAAAACGTGCATGGCCACGAAAGATGCCTGTAACACTGCAAAATCCTACCAATTATTATTTTTCTAGGGCAAAGATGCATTAATTCCTTTCTTAATGATTTACATCACATCTTGAATTGCTGCTCATTTTGTCCAAGTCCTAAAGACCTCATTTTATTTTTACTATGTTTTCTCACAAACATAATTTGACTCACTTCAGCAGCAAGTTAGGATAGAAAAAATTATTTTCTTTACTTAGATGCTGATGACTTTTAAAAATAATAAAATGAATTGCAATTTTTTATAACAATTTTGAAAATACATTACGTACCTGGCTTAAAAATCAAAAGAAAAGAAATCTTAAACCAGTCTTAACACTGAATTAATTTTAGTCTTCCCACATTTTGCACTCTTAATAAACGGTCTTCACTATTAATTTGTAAGGAATTGCCACTTCTGATTTTTAACTTTTCTGGTACTTTAATGTTCATACTATTCTTGGAAATCACTGGTTAGAAAACTGAAGCAAAATAATCCATTTAATACCTTGCTCCTACAAAATACAGGTCACACGATGGATAGTGATAGGAGAAATCTCTACCAAATTTTGGTATTCTTGTCCTGTAGTAATGGCCATGTTGAGAATGAAACTCCACAAACCTGCCACACTGCAAGAACACAATCTGAAAATAAAACAAAGTGATGAAATATAAAGAAGCAAGTGACAACCTCCTCAACTTGTCTCACAGCACAAGCTGCAGGGATCTTTCTTCAAGCTCATGCAGGTTCATCACAACTTATTTAAACCCTTAACATTAAAAGAATTGAAACAACCAGTGCTTCATCATTCTCCCTAGGCACAGAAAAGAGCTTTATTAATAAACATTAAATTAACATTCTTAAGAATACGTATGACAGCCTGAAAGTGACTCTGCAGTCAGAACCAGTGTGGTCATCTTGGTGTTTGCTGCAGCAGAATCAACATCTGTACTTCATTCAGACACCAGTTAGTATTCTTCCAGGCACGCTGACACACAGACACCAACTACCATTTCATATGAGACTAGAAATGCAGTTGCACAGCTAATGTTATACAACAATGTTTTTCATGGATCTGTTCCTGTGTGGCCTGCCCTGGGTGCTCCTGCTCAGGCAGGGGTTGGACTTGACCTCCAGAGGTCCCTTCCAGCCCCTGCCATTCTATGATATGCATCCCAATCAATCCTTTGTGTGCCTAATGCCTTTATACTCTTAACCAGAGATTTACAACAAGCAAAGCTCTTATCTGTTTTACACAATGCCCAGATCAAATCTTTTCTCAGTCATCTTTGCAAAAGAAATGTCTGCATCTTCGTGCAGTAGAGTAGCTACATAAACTATTAGAACATAAAATCAAACCACATTAAACATAAAAGTATCATTATTACATTCTCTTAGCTCACTACCAGAAAGCCATTAAAAACTTCTCACCAAAAACAGTTTGCCTTCTATAAGTGTTTTTTTTTCTTCTCACCTACTCTACATCCATAAAGATTACAGAAAGTTTCTGATAGTTACCAAAAGCAACCAAATATTCTGCTAATGTTTGCCTTACTTCTAATAATTTTTTATTTTAAGATATTTCTACAATATTGAATTTGAAGACATTTCTGTCCTCTTTCATTAGCAGTGGATATAACTCCTGTAAAACATGTCTGTCATTGCTTCATACTAAAGTAATTTTGGTCACAACCAGAAAACAACCACCTCAGGGTAGCAAAAGCATAGCCACCAGTGCATGGCAAAAATGTTTAGTGGAAACGTGTCTTTCTGCAAAAGGCTGTGGGAAAAACCAAACCAAACCAAACCAAACCAAACCCAAAAACAACCAAACAAAAAAAACAAACCCCAACAACAAAAACAACTCTCTCAGGTCTGAAACCTAGTCCAAGTCTAGAACTTTTCAGTCTAAAGTTTAGGAGAGCACAGCAGGGTAACTGGCTGAAGCCAACAGCATGCCCTCACTGTGAAAATGCAAATGAGCCCGCAAAGGTGACCCCACAAGGACAGCAGCAGGCTGGGGAGAGGCTGTTTTCCCTGTGCTACCACAGCACTATGGCACAGCGGGCAGCACTCGAGAGAGGCTGAGGGCGACCAGGACAGTCAAGGGGCAGGACACAAAATGTACACAGAAAGGCTGGAAGAATATTCAGCTTTAGTCAGGCAAAGAGCAGCCTGCAGTACAACTGAAGAGCAGCCAGCAACTGAAGTGCAGTTACAAAAATCAAAGAGCTAAACTCTTTGCAGTTGCAGCAGTGAAATTCAGATTTTCCTGGTAGGTTGGAGAGGAAGGAAAAATTACTTACAGAGAAATAGTAGCACTGCAAGAATGCATTCAGTGAAATTGTGGAACCCCTGTGCTAGCAGCCTCTCAACAGCCCTATTCAAGCATTAAACCATGTCTGAAGGCCCCCTTCCAATCAGTAGCTGTATGATTCTAAGCATTTCAAGTGCAATTTCTCCAACATTGACCCTTCTTTCTAACAAGTTCAAAACTTTAGGGCAGCTACATGAAATTATTTTTCTTTGTGATGGTGTAGTAAGTTTTAGGAAAATGCAATTGAAAATAAGGTTGTATTTAAGTTGTGGAATTAGGGCTTCAGTCTGAAATACAGTACTCATGTCAGCTGCAAACAGGCACAAGCCTTACTGCTTGGAACCAGTCAGGAACATCTGCAAACACACAGTGCTCCTCAGCCTCCCCAGTAACTTGTTTGGTCTGTATAACCAAAAATATTCTCCCACAGATAGTCTAATGGGAGGCTATGGCACTTTATCAGTCACTGCCTTCACCTACCTGAATTCATACACAATCTTGGAAATTTGACAGGGGAAAAAAGCTGAAGATCCTAAAGCCAGAAACTCTGATCAAAGAAATATTTATTAAACCAAACCTCTTCTTGAAGTCTCTCTCAGAAAAAAAGTAGTAGTCAAATAAACAATAAAAAATAAAAGGTCTGTCCTAATGGATTCTGCAAGATTATCAACTTAAATTTCATATTTAATTTAGAATGTAACACCTTGATGACTCAGGAAAGGAAAGGTTACAGAAAAAGGTAACATCAAGTGCTGCAGCTGAAGAAGACAGGTTATCAAGCAGAATCAGAAGCACTAGCTGTATTGGGCCTCAAAAAAGGGCAGATGGTCCTAACAACAAAACTGCTTCCCCCCCGCCCCCCCCCAAAAAAGAAGACACATTATTTGTCTCCACAACTTTTGACACACTATAATCATCACAGCTACAACACTGACAGATTACTTACTTTACACCATTTTTTGAGAGGTTGCATAGCCATAGGTATCTGTGCATCATTCGTCACAAGAGATTGTGACTAAATATTATCCTAGAGGGAAAAACTAATTCCATTTTTCAAATTATTTTGTTTTATCATCATTTGAAGCTTTTCTCTACTACAGGCAAAAGGCTTTAAAAGCAGTAAGGTAAATTGAAACACAAAGAGACAAAGAAAACATTTCAAGGGTACAAAAAATATATGTAACCTGTTTCTTTTTAATCTTTTTTTTTCAAAATTTGTGTTGATTGATTACCTTTACTATATATGAAAATTAAACATTTTCTTCATTTATATATTGAAAGCAGTGAACATACCTTTGAGTAATCATCTGATAAAATCTCAAACGTAACCACTAGAGGAGAGAGCAAGACAATTTTAAGTAAACTGAGTAAACATCTTTGCAAACACTGGTATAAATTCTGAAAATATTTACACTCATTCTAACCTTTAGCCATGTAAGTTTTTCTCACAGGTGTCAATACATAATGCAGGCACTGTGATAACATCTCTAATTATACAACTTTATTTCCAAAATACTAAGCAGTGTTCTAAAACTTTAGAAACATGTGAAGCATCTTGTGATCTTTGTGTTGTTCCTGTAGAGGTGACACATGCTCCTCATCACAACACTCAACCATGTGTCTGTTGGCTCTGGGAAGGTCTCAACTGGTTTTCAGAGTGAGTGTGTACTCCATGGACCTTGGGTAATCCATCAAAGATGATAAAGTGACATTAATTTGACATACTGTGCTCAAACCTGCATGCGCAATCCTTCTAAAAGGGTCAGCACTTCCAGAAAGTTTTCAGGACTCAAAAAAACCCAACAAACACTGTCTCTTCATCCTACCTGACTCCCTGTAGTCCTGAGGCACAAGGTAAACACCATCAGGCCATGCTCCCCTTTCCCTGACCTAATTCTGTAGTTCTGTTTTTATTTCTTACATCACTTTCACACACATCAGTAAGACCAGTTTTATTCTTCTCTAGTGATTTATCCCCATATCCCAGTTTTCAGCCATCAGTCTTCTAACATCCTAATCTTAAAAAAAAACAAACCCCAAAACATACATCATTCCCCAAATCCATGCACCCTAAAACTCAGAACCACAGCAGCTCTGATCTTCTTCCCTAAGTTCACCTGCCAGCAGATTCTCCCTATCCCATTGTGTAGATAGCTCTTTGCTTTCCTCACTTAGTTGCTATTCCTCCAAATTAGTAGCAAACAAGATGCAATTTAGGGCCTTGGCCATGCTACAATCTAGCTCCAAGTACCTTGTTTATAGGAAAATAAACAAAATCCCAAACCAAACAAGCCTACCCACTCTGAGGGAATTATATTTATCCTGTACCTCACCTATTGAGCTTGGGCGCCAGTGGAAAAAAAAAAAAAAAAAAGTGAGAACTCATTTCAGTAACGTCAATGTAACCACAGTGCAGTCTCCTACTTCACTGTGTCACAGGAGAGAGACAGATCTGGTCACTACCCAGCCATCAAGCTCATGTCACATTCTGTCCCAGGGAGGGAAGTCTCTACTCAAGTCCAACATGAATTATAGATGAAAGAGACCTTGTAGTAACAGCCTCAGTTTATACTAACCTTCAGAATCTAAACATCTTTCAAACTTCTGGGACAGCTGGTAGGTGTCGTAACAGCGGAGCCTTGGCTTGTAAGTTCCTGAAAGAATAATTTCATCTTCAATAAAAACATTAAACCAAAAGATAACACAAACTTTTTTTTTTTTTTTAATAGAATGTCTTACACATACAGGCTTTACTGCATTTCAACTGTAAGTATTCTAATCCTACCGAAGTCTGTGACTCAAAAAAATGCTTCTTTGTAACATAACCTTACAGCCTCACTGTTGTCCTTGGTGCAAAAAGATCCCACTTGCATGCAGGTTCTTCTGATCACCAGGTACAGTGAATGGAACTTAACACTTTTCAGAAGTCCCCTTATGCTACTAACATCTACTAAAGCAATCATGTTTGGATCCTGCTGATTGTTTCAAAAGGTAGCATTATCCTCCACCCTTTAAAACAATACTCCCAACAACAGTGCTCAGAATTATTTAAATCAAATGTACATACTTGCAATAAACACAAATAAGAACTTGGTTGTTAAGTGTATTGTAAAGGGTTTAGTTTATAAATGTACCGTAAACCCCCAGGGGCTGGACTAGCAGGTCTTCACCAGTCCGTTCCAACCCAAACATTTCTATGGTTCTAAGAACTCCTGTATTCTCACAAGTGTTTCAAAGCACCACTGCCAAGACAGCCACTTTACCCCATCTTCACTTCCAATACAATGTTCAATACTGCATTTAAATATCAACTCTTACCCATTCAACCTGAAATATTAAGTCATTCTACAGTCAAGATTTTCCAGCACTTTTGGCTTCTGCTAGAGAAACACACTTTGTTAACTCACCAACTGCCATAATATACTGTCCATCTCTTGATACCTTAATCTTTGTGCTAATTGTTGGCATTTCAAAGTCCTGAATAAGTTCAATTCTTCTACGAATATCTATAAAGAAAATATTGTATCAGTCCATAAAACTGGTTTCTTATGGAATCATGTTAAAGTTAATTGAATATAGGGAATATCTTTTAAACTATAAAGTTTTTACACTCTTTTAAGCATAATTAACACATTATGAGCAGATTAATGCAGTCTGTTAAACTTGAGAAGCAGGCTATCTTTGTGCGAAATAGATGTCTATTCTGAGGTAACTACATAACATAGCAGCAAATATGTATCACACATTTTACACAATTAAGATGTTGTATGAGTTCCAACCTCCTGTTAATTCTATAATTTTTGTTCTTTGAGTTTCTTATACTACAATTCCTGTGTTATGTAAATAGCCGTTTTTATTTAACAGAACAAGATTAGACTTAAGTGATGATGGTCCTGTGAAATAAAGACAGGCATAATACCAAAAAAGAGTTTATAGTTGGACTTTATCATAAGCTATACATGGAATTAATCCATCAAGTTTCTGTACAAGTTACAGACCGAATAAATTTAAGTGTCTGGAACATAAAACAACATTAGCAATTTTCTGCTCATACAGAGCTACACAGGAATTTAAAGCAGCTGTTTATAGCTTTAATTTCTAAATTTTAAAAACATTATTTATGCCTAAACTCCTTGTATCAGTAAAGCGTCTTCCTCTGGATTTGCACATTGTACGTATGTAGCCAAGGATTACTGAGGACCCTGTGATAGGAAAACTCACCCACATCTTTCTTCTGTAAGGCTCTTTTTTTCCTGTCAGAGAGCCACTGTAAGAAAATATATAAAGTAGCCTTGAGCTCATTACTCATACATGAGCCAGAGAATCGCTTAAAGTTTCTACAACTTGGAAGTATAAGGCATTTAGGTCGTTAATCTTTTTTTTTTTTTTTCCCCCGGATTATTTTCAAGTTTTCACTTGCAAGTTTCACCATTCCACGCTAAGAGAATTCACAAAGTCGTGGATTTAAGGGTCTGTAGAAAAACACACCTACAGTTAGAGACGCACCCACGCAAGCGGAGGTTTTAGCTTAAACCCCCCCCGCTTTAGCCAACGATCCCCACCTCCAACAGCGCACAGGGAGCAGCAGCCGCTCCGGGAGCCCCTCCGGGCAGGCCGGGGCCCGCGCCCACGTCGCCCAACGCGCCCGGAAAGGCTCCCGCGGCGGTAACCGGCGGGTGGCGGCCCGGGGCCGCGTCCCCCGGCAGCACGTCCCCTCGCTCGCCTCACAGCCTGCCTCGCAGCCCCCCTTGCATCACCGCCTCACCTCCGGGAGGCTCCTGCCGGCGCTGAGGCTGTAGATCTTCACCTCGTTGAGGCTGGAGACCTGCATGGCCGCAGCCCTGCCCGCCTGTTCCGGGCGCAGGGGAAGCGGAAAGCGGCTCTTCTTCCGGGCCGCGCTGCGCCGCCGCGGGGCCGCTCTGCTTCCTTTCCTCCCGCAGGGAGAAAGCGCCTTGAGCAGCTTGAGAGTTGTGCCCGTGTGAGCGTCGTGAGGTTCCGCCGGGCCGAGTGCAGCGTCCTGCCCCTGCCTCGCGGCGATCCCGGGTGTGGATTCAGGCCGGGGCGTGAAGGGGTTGAGAGTGGCCCTGCGGAGAGGCTCTTGCGGGTGCTGGATGTAAGGCGGTGATATGTGCTTGCGCCCAGAATGCCAAGCATATCTCCAGCCTCATCAAAAGAAGTGTGGCCAGCAGGGTGGGGAGGTGTTAGATTCTGCCCCTTTACTCCATTCGGGTGCCACCCCACCTGGAGTACTGTGGCGAGCTCTGGAGTCCCCAGCATGAGACGGGTGTGAACCTGTTGGAGCGGGTCCAGAGGGTGCCACAAAAATGGTCAGAGGACTGGAACAGCTTTCCTGTGAGGAAAGGCTGTGAGAGTTGGAGTTGTTCAGCCTAGAGAAGAGATGGTTCTGGGCAGACCTTATTGTGGCCTTTCAGTACTTAAGAGGGGCCTAAAAGAAAGGCAGGGATGGCCTTTTTAACAGGTTGTGTTGTGGCAGGGTGATGGTCTTTAATTTTGAATAGAGGATAGATATAAATGTAGTCTAAACTAGACACAAGGAAGAAATTTTTTTATGCTGAGGGTTGTGAAACACTGGCAGAGTTTGTGCACAGAGGCGGTAGATGCTCCATTCCTGGGACTGTTCAAGGTCAGATTAAATGGAGCTCTGAGCTACCTGATCTAGTAGCAAATGTCCCTACTCAATGAAGGGGTAGTTGGCCTAGGTGACCTTTAAAGGTCCCTTCCAACCCAAACCAGTCTTAGGATTCATAAATCCTGGGGAAAGCAAGCTTTACCAGCACCACCACTCACACTGAAAAAATTTAGCTGCTATCAGCTTCCCCAGGCATTCATTTCTAGTGTTCAAAAAGCTCCTGTGCAAGACACTGTCAGGCACTGAGATTTGTGGAGACAGCAGCAGCATCTGTGCGTGCCTCAGCCTGTGGCTTCTGCCTTGGGAGGCAAGAGCCCACTTGGTAACACCCAAAAAAGAAGAGAGCTGGCTGGCTGTGAGGCAGGCTGTGGTGCCATTCTGGATAGCCTGATGGGTTAAATCTTGAAGGCAGGAGTTGCTTTTGCAGTCTTGGTGGAGTAGGTTAATTTTTCTCACCCTACAGCAAACTGCATCTGTAATCTGTGGAAAACAATGAGTCCAGGATTTGGTTGATCAGAACCTTGCCTGCAAATGTAAAAAGACACAGTTTTACTGCTTTGTAGATCACCATTTAAATAGAATGCACTCACAAACTTCTGGCTATTCCTATTCTAACAAGAGCAAAGACAAGGACTGAAATAATTTCTATCCAGTCTCTGTATATCTTCCAGAAACAATGGAAATCACAACTAAATTCTTATCACAATAAATAACTCCAGAACAAGATGCAAACTGAAGCTGTTTTAAGTAAGCCTCACATATGGTGTTCCCTGGATGATGTGTCTCCACAGTGATGATACCAATACCATGACTAGAAAGAGCTCTGTTCTACACTGTATTAGAGGGCACTATGGCAGAGATTCATGGGAGATCAACACATCTAAATATAGGTGCCTATGAGGGTGCCAGACATCTATAAGCTCTCATTTCAGAGATCTAAGGCTTCACTTGCTGAAGTATAGGTTGTCTAGTGGCATTTGAGCTGCCATATGGTATCCAGGGCGCCTAGATGGGGCTGACACAAGACCTATGGAAAACCCACACTCTTCTGCTGCATGAGCTGGGGGCCAGGTAGGATATGCAAGGACGTCTCAAGTGGCACTAGAAGCTCAGGCAGCTGAATCTCATCCCTGGGAAATGCAGTTAAAGCCTGAGGAGCAATGTAGCGCAGCTGCCACCAGGTGTCTTCTTCGGGGTGTGCTCAGTCATTCCTAAGCTCCACTGCCCGATGACTTAGACCATCACTACATATTAACAGATACTCAAAGTTGAATTCACTTGTCCTCACACAGAGGTCTTGTGCTATTCAGGATGCCCCAGGGAATCGCAGACATCCGCAAGTGCTTGGTTGCTGTGACATGAGATATGGGGAAGGCCATCATCATCATCCTACAACAGCATCTGAAGGCTAACAGGGTGCTCCTGGGCACCTCAAAAGGCATTAGGCAGGGTGGGGAGGACTGAACCTACAAAGAATTCTAGTGTAAAACACTGGAGGTTCTTATAGACTGGGCAGTCATGTGACTTTAGGTGACAGTGCCCAAGGTTTCCTCTTGTCTGGTCTCTAGATGCATTTAACTGAGAGCAGTGGAACTGAAGAGGGGTAGAACCTGGAGGTTCTGGCTGCACAGCAGTAAACAGTGTCTTATATCAAGCTGCTTGAAATCAAGTTTTTTTATTCTTTCCAGTCAAATTTAATTTTCAGGCAAAGTTGCTACATCTGAACTTGACCAGCCCTACATTTAAGACATCTTAGAAAATCAAAGGGGAAAAGATCAGCCAGAATACAGACTAGTAAAATTTCAGACCAGATAACTTAAGAGTAGCCAAATCTGCTCGTTCCACTTACTACAGAGTTTAAAAAAACCCAAGAGATGAGGATGTAAATGATGCAGGAGAAGCTTTGACAAAAAACATTTTGCTTCCTGTATATAATGAATATTTTGAGCATGTAGTAATCATATACTTTTAGATTTTCCAGTCAGATGAATATAGATGAGCAGGTAGGTGTTCCAACCGCAGATAGGTGAGACATAGGATGCATTCAGCCAAGAACAAATCACTGAGCTTGATTTTTTCTTTCTTTTTCTACTGTCAGAGTTTGCTCTGTGTGTTACCAGAGACAAACACGGTGATGCAGTGAAACAACGTTGTGGTAAGCAAACTGAATGTAAACTTTTCTGATTGTAATGACAACTAGGCAGTGCCTTTTCAGTTTGTACGTATGTATTATTAATTTAAGTATGAATTGTCAGGTAAACAGCATTTCACATTTGATGTATAAAAATTCATCAGGAAGGTTCTGCTGCACCTCACAGTAGAGAGAGAGTGAATAACTCATATTCCAGTATTCATTAACATAATTAAGAAATAGGTATATAGCTAAGAAATTGTGATAGTTTGTGCACTCATCTTAAAAGGACACAGAAAAAATGTTTTTAATATTATCTAATATTAAGTAATTTAAGAGTTCCTTCATTGAAATATTTTAGACTATAACTTTAAATACATTGCTGCATTAATAATAAACCACACAGGACTAGGAAACAGGATTTAAAGGAGTCTTTCTAAGCAGAGGGAACCCCCCTCCCCACATTACTAAAAGACTGAACAGGTAATGGACACAACAGACATATTGTTTCATAGAAACTACAGCTCTGGTCGCTCTTTTGCAAACTTAAAACATAAGCTTTCCCATATTAATGTCAAAATTGCCTAGATAATTAATTTTGGTTATGTGTTAGAGAAATTTGCCTTGGGAGATACTTCAAGCAGGATGTTTTATACTCTTAATGACTGTTGGAGGCAGTTTTGCTCCTTGGAGTGACATGTGAAGAAGTACTCAAACCTAGAGAAAGGCAAAGTCACAGAAAGGTTCATTTCCTTCAAGGATCAAAGGGAGCAGAAAGACACATGAAGATCATGAGGGAATTAGACAGCTTTGAGATCACATGGCACCACAGGCAGGACCAGCCAGGGAAATGGCAGAGGAGATGTGAGCTGTCAGAGCTGTGTGACCAGAACATTCGCCGTATGGTGACATGTGGTGCTGCACGCTCCTTCCCTCTTCCTCCTCCTTCACTGCTGCTCCGTCCGGCCCAAAATATATTTATAGTGGAGGAGGAAAAGATTGAAAAGTCACAGAAAAAAAAAAGCATAAAATGGGGAAAGAGAAAATACATCAACAGGACAGTGCTTAGGCATTAACATTGCGTTTCCATTATAATTTTCACAAGTAGCAATACAATGTCCACTTCAAGAATAGCAACCAAAGCAAATTATTCCACATGAAAAAATAGCAACAGTGGCATTGCTGCAACAAAAACAGGAAAAAGTGTTTGTTGTGGAATCTAGACATTTGGCTGGAGAACATTACTCAACACGACCTATGAAACGCTCCCGGTGTCTAACCAAGCTTCAGGCAGCCTAAGGCACACTGGAGACTCGGTACGGGCTAAGGCCACGGCCGTGCTCTGCCGGGGGAGATGCTTCGCCGGGGAAGAGGCACCGCTGCCGTAAGGCCTGCTGCGGTGCTGGTCAGCGCTGCACGCAGGGGACTCCCAGAAACAAGAGTTTCCAGGGAGTCTATGTCATTGTTCCAAAACCCGCAGCCTTGCCATGGAGGCGGCAGGTGTCTCCTAAAGGCAAACGGCTTCTGCAGCAGTTCTGCCAGTTTAAAAAACGGCGGGAAGATTAAAAGCTGCCACCGGCTGCTCGGAGCTTGAATCGCCGCGTGTCACAGCCCCGCCCGCGCCGACACGGAGCCTGTGCCTCCGCGTCACGGTCCACCGACTACCCCTCTGCCGTGCCGTGCCGTGCCGTGCCGTGCCGTGCCCGCCCCGCCCCGCCCCGCCCCTGCCCCGGCCGCCTCACCGAGCATGTCCGCGCCCTCCACGTCGGGCGCCGCTGTCGGGCTGGCAGCAGCGGCAGAGAGGCAGCTGGCGAGGGTGAGGCAGCGTGTGCCGGTCGATCAGCGCGGCACGGCAGCGTGTGCCGGGCAGTGTGTGCCGGGCAGCGCGGTAGGGCAGGGCAGCGGCCTCTCCGCCACTCTCAGGGTGCTCAGGGCGCCGGGCTCGAGAGGCCAGTGTCACATTCAGCTGCCCCGCGCCCTGGGCTGTGGTGGGAGGGAGATCTCTGAGCGCTGCGGGAGAGATTTCTGCGCGGTTTCTGCTTCCCGCTCTGCTGCCCTGGTCCGTCCGGTTAACACCGATGTAGCTGTCCCCGGGGATTCTCGCGGCTGCCGGCACTGTGATGTTCTGCTGCTGAGGCCTCCGAACATCGCGACTGGCCTTCCTCCGCCTCCTTCCTACCCGAGCTGGGAAGAGAAACACAAGGTAAAGCGATAGTCCATCTTGACGGTGGCATCTTTTGCAGTCTGTAAGTTCAGCAGAGGTCTTTTTACATCTCGCTTTTGCCTACAAGTGTCAAAAAATTGGAGAGGGTGGTATTTATCAAACAGCAATCCTTAATTATGTTTGGATGGTTTAGCGAAGTCCCCAAACCCCACGGTGGAGACTGGACTTACAGGGCAAGGGAGATGGAACAGGCTGGGAGGGGAGAAGGGAGGAGGAAGCTTCATTTCTTCATCCAGAAACTGGATGGAACAACCCAGAGAAAGGAGAAACAGCCTCACTCTTGCCATGACATTCTGGAGAAGGTCATGTTCCATTTCAGCCAGAGACACAGGATTGAGTCACTCCGCTGGTGTTTCTGAAAAACTGACCCATTCTCACTCTTTCTGCTCTTAGGGAAGAGCACGTTTTGTGCACTGACCTGCGTTGTGTTTCTACAGCGACCAGGAGCAAAGAGAAAAGATCAAATCATGTCGGAGTTCTGGCTAATTTCTGCCCCAGGAGATCAAACAAACCTGCAGGCATGGGAGAGAATGTACATGGTAACGTCTAAATCCAACCTGTCAAGCAACAGCAAATTCCATATTCCAGACTTAAAGGTAAATGAGGAAGGGGTTTGCTTATGGGCTATACAGCGGCATTAGCCACGACTTAAGACTTCTGGTATAAGTGTGGAATTATCTTTTGGGATAATGTGCACGGAGAAGATCGTTGCAGTTGTGGAATGAGTTGTGTTCAGTGAACTGAAAATTGATCAGAGAGAAAAAAGGTCTGGAGTCATTCCTATTCCTTAAGAGTGCAAGTGAAAGGGGACCGTGGCCTGTTCTCTACTGAGCTGTGACATTAATACTGCAGGCTGGGAGTGTTGCTTCTGGCATGTGCACCTGAGATTGGTGTGATTTTACCATCTGTGGGCTTTACCCAGCTGGTGCTGGTGCAGATCTGCTAACATTAAAGAAAGCATTTGCAGTAGCTGAAGATGCAACAAGCCCATGAACAATTCTGCAAATTGTTCTATGTAAAATTTGTTTCTTCTCCTTCAGTTTGACCCCTCATAATGTTGAGGTGGCAATATTACAAGAAAAGATTCTGCAATCTAATGCAATACCATAAACATGGGACTGTGACTGTAACAGTCATACAAAGAGCAGATGTCTTGGGGGAAATGGCTTTGTGAGAGGCTTAGTCTTTGGTAATAGCAAAGAATGCAGGCAGAGACCCCTTGTAAGTTAGAGCTGCTTTCCTAGGTTCTCTCAGTACGTCTGATTTGTTTGTATGTATATTATGTGCATTTCCAGTCAATATTTATCAGGTTAAAGACTAGTCAATGTAGCTTGATGATATGGTGATGAAAACAGGAAGGAAGGCGCTGATGTGTAATCTTGAGAGTTCACATACTTTTTTCCTTTATTGGAAAAGGCTTTTTATGCCCTAGGTCTCGGGTAGAGGAATTGCTACTATTTTCCACCAAGTAAATAAAGTTCTGCCAAATGAATTCACAAGTGCTTAACACAAGTCAGTGTCCCCAAGACTCTACCAACAGAAGCCTTAGATAGACTTGTGCATCTTTCACCTACTTCTCATCTTTTGCACAGGTGGGGACACTGGATGCTCTTGTTGGCCTGTCAGATGAGTTGGGAAAACTTGATAGCTTTGCTGAAAGGTAAAATAGATTTTACTTACTACCTACAAATGAGAAACAAACATTGTTTTTATGGGACAGTATGTCCTTGTGTTCACCTCTGTCTGACTCAGTTCAGCCCAGACTACAACTAGGTTAAAGTGGATAGGCTTTCTTTAACCCTTGTGTCGATTGTCATGGAGTCATCACAAAGAAAGGATCAGTCCTTAAAATGTAGCTGAATTAACTTTTGATTGTTTTGTCTGTACAGTAGCATATTTAACTGACAGTCCTAGGGAAGCTGTTTCTCAAAAGAAAACTGCTTAAAAAGGTCACTTTTTTTTTTTTAAAGACTCCCTCCCACATCTAGAAACTTCAACTAATAAAACAGCATTTAGAGAATATGAAGCACTCCATGATCTTATTTTCCCAGAATATTTCTATCAAACCCTCTGCCCTTTTCAGCCAGATACAGGAGGTCTGAGGAGTAAATTCTGAATGAAATCTGGAGCTCTTCCTCTCGGGCTTTTAAACTCCTTGAAAATCAGATTCTTTACTCACGTTCTATCAAACCTACTTATATAAAGACTTGTATGATCTCCTTGCTGATCATTGCCCAGTTTGCCTTTTGGGCCAAGCTGACCTGGGTGTACAAAGAATAGCATAGTAGAGCAGGCTGAGAAAGTGCCAGGTTGTAAGATGCTTCATGGCACAAAGTAGACTTAGTTGTTGAAGTAATGAAAATATAAGCCTCTGGGATTTTGGAGGGTTTTCTTTCTTGCTTTGGAAGCATACCTCCTGTATAGTTTTAGTCACAGAGACATGTGGTAGCTTTGGGGCATTTTACCTTTTATCCCCATCCAGGACTGATAAGGATTTGCTTGTCTAAATGCTTAGTACTTTCATAGATTTTTTTTTTTTTTTTCTGGCAGTTGCAAATATGTACAGAAACACTGATATAAACTATAGGCTCCTATGCTGGGCAGTTTGGGTAAAAGTAAATCTGCCAGAATACATATCTCAATAGGATTACTGTGAGGGTGGTGAGGCATGGGAACAGATTGCCCAGAGAACTGTAGATGCTCCACCCCTGGAAGTGTTCAAGTCAAGGCTCTGAGCAACCTGTCCTAGTGGATGGTGTTCCTGCCCATTGCAGGGGTTTTGGAACTAGATGATCTTCAAAGTCCCTTCCGACCAAAACCATTCTGTGATTCTGTGTTAAATGCCCAAGGTTTTGCATCTAATTTGTGATTCATGGGTTAAAATGCCAAGTACTCACACTTCATTGAAGTAAATGACATTCAGAGGGTTACAAGCCTGTTCAAATGACCTGAGCATTTACGTTCCTGCTCCTCTGAAACAGGTACCTGCTGAACTGTTGCTAGATAAACACAGCTGCTGGTAAAGCCAGGCAGTGTAAACCTGTCAGCGCTGCCTCCTGCCAGGACAGTAGAGAAGAGGCAAGAGTTTGCAGGATCTATTGTTTCCACATACTTTTATTATTTATTTACACAGGGAAGCAGAGTGTTTTTCCATGTCACTGTGTGGTAGCATGGAGCTCTTTCAAGCTGACAGTCCCCTTGATCACTCTTAGTTGGGAGGTCTCTGGGGTCCTTAGTGGATCATTATGCAGTGGCCTCAGATTGAAGAGGTTCTGCACCCCACTGTATTTTGGAGGTCTGTGTGGTAGCACCCTTTAATACACAGTATCATTTAAAGAGCGTTAGACTTTTAAATTATTATTATTAAGTAAGTAATGACACTTCAGCAATTTCAGAAGCAAAATGTGAGAGTTTTCCAGCCATAGTATTAGGCTAAATAGAGTTATTCCCTTTACAGGTTTTTATTACTGCTTCTTGAAACAATTTAGCTGAAACCTTCTCCTTTTATAATGTATAATTTGAGCATGATATTTGATCATGGTGGGATTCATCTCATCTAAAGGCATATTTAAGAGTTGGATATAACAGCTGTATGCTGTTGGATGTCATGATAGTTGATGTGGCTTCTCTGGGCATCTGACTCCTCTCATATGAAGGGAATCCTCCCTCACATACAGGGAATATGCTTTGTCTTTGGATAAGGAATGTATTGGATAAATGAATTCCACTTGCACTTCACAGGATTCATGGCAAGACACAGAGACTAAGCCAGGGCTGGAGAACATTTCTCTGGCCCAGTGTACACATACATTCTGACCATATCCTGCTGCAGGGACCTTGAGATATGTGGGCTGGGAGGGAGCCAAGTTTTGCCTGAGCCCCTAGGACTGTGGAATCCATGTGAGCATGTAGCTGTCCCATTGGAGAGAGACAAGATCTAAAGTTCCCAGCTATCAGGTTATCTGCCAGCTGCACTCAACAGTAATGAAAGCAGTTCAGAAACCTTGGAAAAGCTGTTTTATACACTTTCTGTTGGCTTCTTTCTCTGTAATATCTTTGGCTTCCTTCTATACAGTTCTCACCAACTGGGCCAGAGTCCTGTCATATTTCAAGTTCCTCTGGGCTTCAATATCACAAAGGAGCCAAAAACCAGTTACATCTACAAACTGAAAGTTGTAGAAGTGCTTGGCAGAGTTGCAGCTGGTGGGGAACTGCTGCATGGATCCCTGCACGCGTCCCACAGCGTGAACTTCAGCAAAGGTCCGCTGGCACTGGGTCCCTGAGTAGCTTCAGCCAGATTGTGAAAACAGAGAGATGTGAACTAGAGCACCATGGTGGAGTTTCGTCCTCCAGGCACTCTGGACGGCACCTGTCCAGGGTCATGAGAAGAATGGTTTATGTTAGAAATTTTTTTAAAAAATCATCTAGTCCAACCCCCTTGCCATGGGCAGGGATGTTTTTTGCTAGACCAGGTTGCTGAAAGCTCTGTCCTTGGAGCACTTCCATGGATGGAGCATCCACAGCTTTTCGGGGCAACCGGTTCCAGTGTCTCACCATACTCATCATAAAGAATTTCTACCCTGTGTGCAATGTAAATGTACCATTTTTTAGTTTGACTGTTGCCTCTTGTCTTACTACAAGAGCTGGTAAACAATCTCTCTCCGTCTTTCTTATAGGCCCCTTTTATATGCTGAAAGGCCACAGTAGGGTCTTCTCTTCCCCAGGCTGAATGGCCCAAACAGCAGGAATTCTGACTACTACATTCTTGGCAGCATCAGCAATCTCAGATTTTCTCTATCACAGGACTGGAAAACCTTTCTGAAGACTAAGTTTCTTCACAAGAATGGAGGGAGATAAAGGGATATTTCACCTCTGTGATTTACTGCTTTCAAATGGCCTGTATAACTGCTTTGCAGCACATCAAAGAAAGTCTTTTTTTTTTTTTTTTTTTTTCTGTTATTTCATTGTATCCGTACCTGGCTTGAAGTCCTTTTCCTGAGCCCTTGAAAGCCACAGGATATCACAAGACACATTGTTTGAACCCTTTCAGTCTCCAGCTCATCTGCAGCTGTAGTCTTTCCTCTGTAAGGAAAGAAAGGAAGAAGTCTGTTATTATGCTCTGCTCCCTGTCACCATGCCAAAGATTATGTCCACTTCATGTCTCTGCCAATTTCATGATCAGGTGATTGCTTTTTAGCTGTTTATTTTTTTATAAGGTGTAGTCAGCCTGGAATGGTTAGGGGACTGAACCAAATCCTGTGAATATTTCGGAGTACGGAAGGATACTACAGAAGAAATGATCTTGGCCTCTGTGTGATAAGTACTTTGACTAGAGCTAGAGAGGTCTACTGCTGGAGGGACTTGATGAATATTTTTTTTTTTTTTAAATAAGCAAAGAATAAGTAACTGTGAAGACAGTGTTCTCCAGGAAGGTCTGTGTTCAAATTGCTGCTCTGAATCGAGCAGGAGGATTTGAGTATAGTTCTCCCATATCTTAAAGGAGTGTCTTGTCCACCAGGACTAAGAAGGAAATTCTCCCTTTCAACAAGAGAACACTGTCATTTTCCCCTGAGTACATTGTAAGACCCGTATCTGGGCAAGGCCTAAGGGTTTAATTAGCGTCACATGGAACAGATTTTCATCCAATATTGTCTGTATCTAGCTTCTTGTTCCTCCATCATCTTTGGAGCTTTAAACAAGGGTTTCTTTCTTGCCTTCTGGTTTCTGCTATGAGTATCATGAGTGTACAAGTGTACAAGACTGAATCTTGATCTTCTGTAGGTCTAGAGCACTGGGGAGATACTACCTATGTGTTTGCAGAGGTCAGTGTATTTAGGAATAAGGCATTTAGTTCTGCAATATGCCATAGGCTGTTTATTGTAATTTGAATTGCAAATTAACCTGCCTTGTTTCAGAAGTGTTTGGCATTTCCGTGTTTCTCAGATCATTGTGGCAACCATTTTGTGTTCATTTTGTCTCATCACTAACGAAGCGTCTCTTGTTACACCTAAGCGTAATAAAGAAAATAGCCCAGTACATAGGAGAAGTTATGGAGGATTCAAAAGATAAAGTCCAAGAAAACCTTCTGGCAAATGGAGGTAGGTGTTGTGAATGTGTTTTTATTAATGCACTGATGCTGCCTTTGTTTGCTTTAGGACATGGACATGTGGAATTGAAATACACAATGGACAGGACAACCATTAGCAACACTTTTTCCAGAACGTATCTAGCCAGCTCCCATCTTTCTCAAAGTTAGCAGAATCCTTATCCAGTGCCATCTTTACTTTCAGGACAGTCTTAAGCATCTAATACAGAACTAGTTTCTAACACAAGAGCTGAGGAGTGAAAATGAAAACAAGAGAATTCATCTTCACTTCTAAAATGACCTAGCACCTTTCTGTGCTCTGTATGGCCTTCATCTCTTACAGGCAGCTAAATCTCGTTCTGTATGGCTGCATGACATCTGTCAGTGACATGTAGTGATCTGCCTTCCCTCCTGCAGTGCTGGGACAGATCACATTGTTAATTGTGGTTTTCTGACATTGCAGGTGGATGTGTGAGGCAACAGCTCTAAACAGAGGCAGGGCTGGAGTCACAGTGTTGTGCCACAGACCAGCAGGATGTGCATGTGCAGATCCTGTTAGTAGGAAATATCCTCCTGTGGTGTCCTGCCGGCAGCAGTTCTATAGCAAAGAAGAGTAAGCAGTGACAGCAAGGGCACCTCTGACATGCCACTACCTTACTGTATGGTCCCCTACATCTTCTCTAAGTAGTCAATATGGTGTTTTTATAACCTCCATGATCTGATTTCCCCCCTTTATTATCTATCTAGTATGGCACTCAAGGCTCTAAAGGGAGCCTGTGTTGAGGACAAAATTAACATTTATAAACTGATGGTTCCTAGATCTCCTACAGTGTTATATTTCAGGTCTCTATGAGTAAGGGATAGGAAGAAGTTATTTTAACAGTATCCTCCCTGCGTGACATAAGATTGACATTTAAAGAGTGTAAGTGCTTGACAAGTGCAATAATCCCACTTACTGTGTTTCAGGGCTAAAGGATAAAATGAAATGTCTCAAAAGTATGTTGAGGATTGATGATTGTGGTGGTGTTATGAGCATGCATTTGTGTGCATTAGTGCTAGAGACAAGTCTTGGTCTGGTTGTAGAGATACAGTGATCAGGTTACGATGGATTTCTTAAGTAACTACCTCGTAGCTTGATCACGATATCCCTATGACTTGAGAAACAACATGTTTCACTTATTTCCTTTGTTTCTTCTTTTTACACCATTTTCCTATCTTCTTTGCATGTGTTGTAATAGAAGGATGTGAAAATTACATGTATGTGCTGCTAATTTCTGTCCTCTATCTAGATTGGGTCATCCAAACAAATCATATTAAACTCAGACATTTGCCTTTCTAAGTTTATTGACTGCCTCTTAAAAAAATGAGTCAGCTTTAGCATATGAGGATTCCCCTGATAATTTTTCTAGTGTCGTTCTTCATAAGCAGCAGCTACTTGACTGTACAAATTCTTCCTCCTCCACTTTCTGATGAGCAAAAGGACCCTAAAGTTGAAGACTTCCTCAAGATCCTGAAACCAGCAATAGAATTCTAAGACATGACTTCTTGCTGCATGCTCAGATTTCAGACCCAACTCAGATCCCAGCTCAGATTTTGGTTTAAGTTGTATTGTACAAGTTTTCTTATTTTTAGCTAGGTTGTCAGTCCTGACAGCATGTTTGCTTCAAGAATGGATGAAGGTGGTGGCTGTGTGTCTAACAATTGTTTGGTTAGATTTGTTTGAAGAAAACTGCAAAGTACTAGAAAATACATCACTTTTAGTTAAGTGAACACATTCCTTTCCAGTGGGCAGCAGTCAGAAGCAGCTGCATGGAGATGGCTGCCTTACAGAGGGAAATATGTGCTTATAAATAATAAGAGAATAAAGGGAATTTTAATATATCGCAACAGCAGGAAATGCTTTCTTGCTTACTACAGAATAAAAAATGTGAAGTGTAAGTAAAGCTTTGCTTCAAAGATTCGGACCAAATTCTTTTCCATTTATAGTAATGTTAAACCCAAATTAATTTTAAAAATATGTAAGTGGTGGAATAACTCCATCCTTTATAATAAGCTAAAAACAAATCAAAATGGGAAGCATAATAATTTTTAAAAATTAAATGTTTTGAAGGAAAGTATTTAAAATTGCCTCTTAGAGCTGGGATCGTTCCAAGAGATTCAGGCTGTGGGGTTCCTGGGCAGCTGTGAGCATGTTGGGGTAGGTCAGAAGCATCTGTCCTGAGTGGGAAGCTTTGTGAACTCTTTTGCAAGGGACTTGGCAGGGTCCATAAATGAGGGGTGCCATTTTCAGCATTGGGGTGCTTGGACTGCTTGGCATTTTAAGCTCCATTCTGCTAGTGTGTTCACAGCTGTTCGTGCCATCCCCAAGAACAGGCTGCCTAACTGAATTACCCAGTGCCAGACCACTGATGGGGAGTGAACTTGTAAAACAGGCTGAGAACTCATGCTGTGCTTAACTGCCTAACATTTGAATTCTGCTGAGATTCAAGGAATGTGAGGATAGAAAGGTCATGTGTAGGTCTTTAGGGAATTTCCATATCTCCTCAGCTATAAATAGACCAGAGCATGTCTTTAAAGAGCCTGTAAATAGAGTGTTCCTCCACACAGCCCAATAGTGCCATGCTCCTTGCAGGTTTCATTCCCATTGAATTTAGCAAAGCCTCAGCAAGAAAGCTTGGAAGAGGGGCAGCAGGGTGAGATCCTTCTGTCATGTACCCCATGCTGAAAAATGCCCCATGAATTTTGTTGCTCAAGTATTTTTTACCTCTCTGCCTTCTCCCTGGACACCATGAGCAAGCACTGCCTGAGAACTGCACATGCAGGAGTTGTGCAATAGCTCTCCCTGACTTCCCCAGTTTTATCCCCTTTCCACACCTCCCTGTACATGAGAATTTGCTGATTCCTAATCAGGGTGTAGCAGGAAGGGTTGGATCTTTGCCTCGTGACTCCTGTCTCTTGGATGTGTGGGAGGGCTTACACAGCTGTGGTTGTAGAAGGAGGGGAGAACACAGTCATGCCAGCGCTCTCTGCCTCCCAGGCAGTCTGTCCCATGCTAAGAAGCCTGTTTCCTCCTAGCATAAGACTTTCCATTCTTTGGAAATCTAATAGGGTAAGCTGACTCTGTTGTGGGGCGCGAGAAGCCCGTGGAAAGGACAGTGCTCTCCTGCCAAGGGTATTTGGTATCACATGGGACAGGGTAGTACCCTCAGCCTGGTAGCGTGGCAATTATACAACTTTTCACATTCCTTCTCATGCATCTCAGTTCATAAAGTTTTCCCCACACCCTGGAAGTCCAGCCCATGTGAAATTGTGCTCAAACCTCGCTGTGGGACTGAATTAACCCTCTGGACAAGGCAGCATAGAGCACTGAACAGCCCCAGCCTTTCCTTCCTTTTACTTGGAACCTTGAGCTTGTTTTCTCCTCATCTCCCCAGAGCAGCTTCCCAGTTATTCTCCACGTTTACTTTCCTGATCAAGAAGGAAGCCCACCCTGCAAGTGACAGTGCCTCAGACCTCTTTGTCTGGACTCTGCATGCTGCCTTCCTCCAGCCTCCCTAACCTGCAGTGGGACAGTCCCAGCCCCTCTGCTTGTGGGGGTGGGATGTATGACTATCCCATACCATAAAGCTGTCCAAGAACACTATGTAGGGGTGTGTTTGGCATCCTAAGGGCTCCGAGACTTGGGCAAAGAGCCATCTGATGTCATGAGTTGCTAGAGGAGAATTCCTTAT
Organism: Corythornis vintsioides; assembly: GCA_025447755.1. Taxonomy (NCBI): domain Eukaryota; kingdom Metazoa; phylum Chordata; class Aves; order Coraciiformes; family Alcedinidae; genus Corythornis; species Corythornis vintsioides. The sequence continues at coordinate 33,980 of JAOEGS010004460.1, read as the reverse complement.
TTGGTACCACAATGTACCAAGCCTTCGTATTTTCTAATGTTAAAGTGCCTTGATCTTCAAGCAAGGTGAAGCATCATGATCTTGTTCTAGGAGCTGGGCATTCAATATGGTATCTCCCCTTGATTCTGGGAAGAAGCTGTGGTTCCCCATGGCCTGAGGGTGCCTTGTTTTGGGGGGCTGCATGCACAGGGCCTTGCTGTGAATTTCTGTGTTTGGATGCTGTGTATGGATTTATCCATTTAGAGAAATACTGTGGTGCTTTGTGCGAGATGGGGAGCTCTGTGTGCAAAGTCTTCACATGTGATTTGTTTGATTTCTAGCGAGCAGTTGACTAAATTACAGAGAAGTGACATCAGCAACACTTCTAATACCTTTGGTCAAACTCTCAGCAACCCTGAGTATTTCTGCTGGTCCTGGGCTTAAAGTATTAGAAAAATACTGCCTCTTGCCAGCATTAAATTCAGGTATATTGCAGTAATCAAGATTGAGGTTACATGAAGCTGTTTCCACTCTGAAGAAGAATGGCTGCATGTTGTTGTGTCCTGCTGATACAGCTAATTTTACAGTAATACTTCTGTATGATTAGGTGTTATACAGAAAAGATTTCTGTTTCAACTGCTAAGTTTGAGGGTGTTTAGAAAGATGATTAGATCGAGCATATAATCTGTGTGGATTTGATTTAGATTCAGTTTGTATGAGGACTCAGAGATGGGCTTCTGGTTCACTCCTGTCTCTAATTTTAATCAAAGTTTATGCCCAGGCTACAGCTGGGGACTGCTACCCAAACCTGACCTGCCATCTAGTAAGCTATCTGCTTTCATGCATCTCTTTGCATTTGCAGTTGACCTAATTAGCTACCTGACACGATTTGAGTGGGACATGGCCAAATATCCCATAAAGCAGCCGCTGAAGAATATATCAGAAGCATTAGCAAAGGTAAATTGTATTCCAGATGTTAAGATGTCAGCATGGGGAAGCATGTCTTTGGGCAAATTTTGGTCCCTCCTCTCATGGCAGTCTGAGAGCTTTGCCTTTGATTGGGCAGGAATGGGCTCAGAAGCACACACTTCGTACTGAAGCAGTTGATACTAATAATAATTATGATACATATATTGAAACCTTTCCAGTCCATAAGTTATGGCACTTTATCAGATTTACTAGAGTACACTGACAGGCCTTCTGCACTTTAATCCCCCTCGTTGTGGCAGTTTGTTACATACTGACATACTATTCTCCATTTTGGAGTTCTTTTGTGAACGTGTTGGCCTGACATTAAATCAAATGCAGGCTGGATTAATTATTTACACTGTTGACACACTCAGAAAGGTGAAATGTATTGTGCAATGTAGATAACAAATGAAACCGTGCACTTGCTCCTTATGTCCAGCTATAACACATGCAGCATCAACTGACCAACTCCTGCTTTCTGCAGAGGCCTTTGCCACAGGGAAGCTCTGACACTGGCTCCCTCTGGAGCTCCCACCACCAGAGCCTGGTTTTACCAGGAGCTGGCAGCTGTGTCCTTCTGTTAAGGTGCAGAGCTAGCAGGAGGGGGGTGAGGACAATGCCTCAAGCTCTGAGTTGACTCATTTTTTTTTTTTTTAACTTTGTTTTAGCAAGTGACTCAAATAGAAACAGACCTAAAGACCCGATCAACTGCATACAACAACATTAAAGGAAATTTGCAGAGCTTGGAGAAAAAGACTGTGTAAGTACAGCCTGTTCATATCTGGAATGCTGCATGGCTGACCTGAGGGCACTGCGTGCTCACACCCATTTCTGTGCAGTGCACCATGTGTCTTCTGGTGGGAACAAATTTTTCTGGCTTTGGTACAGGCTGAGCATCTACAGACCCATCAAAAGCCAGGGGGGAGCTGGTGTCATCGTGTCTCAAAATCACTCGACACCACAGAACCTACTAGGATTTTATTGGCAGTGTGAGCAGTCAGTCTTGGAAAGACTCAAAGCCAAATGCACTGTGTTGTTCTGATGAGATTTTAGGAAGTCAGAAATTAGGTGAGCTGTGTCAGCTGGTGGGTTCTTTTGCAAGACCAAGCTGTTTCCTATGTTCTGAACAGGATTTGCACAGCTTCTGTAGGAGCACCTTTGTCTTGCATGTTTCCACACCTCACCAGCATCTCACTTAGATTTTTTTCTTCTTTGCTTCATTCTGTTGGCTCAGGTAATGCCCTGTCAGGGCTTCCCAAACATTCTCTGTCCTGTCTTCAACTGCTTGTGGTCTTTACCTATTCAGCGCTGACACCAAGTGACAAGATACCTTTTTCCAAGGTATCACTGGGAGAATAGTAAATGTCAGTCAGTAGTAAATTTAAAGCAACATAGATGGTGCTGTGCAAGCCCTTGCCCAACACATGCTCATATGTGCCACTTTTTCCTACTCAGGCTCCTTGCTCTGGGCACAGGACATGAGTCCTTGCCTTCCTGGCTCTGCAGCCATCCAGGCTGGCAGCCTGCCTAGAAAACAGCCTTTACTGAAGAAAGATACTTCACAGGGGCTCAGAACTCCAGGGTGGTTGGAGTTTTGTTCTGAATGTGGAGATAAAATGAATACGCCTGTCAGCAACTCCACTGAACCCAACCAGAAAACACACACAAAAAGTAATTCCAGGTAGTGGTTCAGAACAAGTTTGTCAGAAAATCCGTCCCTCATAGAGACCCACTCAACATGGGGACTGCAGTGCCCATGAGGATCAGCAGAGCCATATCACCATTACAACTCCCACTCTCTATGCTGAGTTCTTGTGTCTCCACCTCACCACCACCCAGCACCACTGGCCTGTGCTTCCAGTTTGGTGTAGGCATATTTGTCTCAGGCTGCATGCATGTGGATAATCATGGGTGGAAGGAACAAGAGGACATTAGCTCCCATTTTAATTTTCTTGGCACCCTTGTATTCCCAGCCCACTCCTACAGCATCTCTCCAGCTTCCACGTCAGCTTTAAACACCTGGAAAGAGGCAGACGTTGTGTGGAGAATACAACTAGTGCCAGGCCTCCAGCAAGGTGATGAGGGAGAAGAACAGAGACCTCATGGTCCAGGCCTATCTTCCTTTCACCATCCCATCCACCTTTAAATGCTGGCATCTCTGGTGTCTACTAGTGCGAGGTAGCTTGAATCGAACAAACATCTAAGATGTTACTGGCTAGTTAGTTAATGTTTAGACTGGCACAGTTGACCTCCACCAAAAAACGAATGGTTTAATTCTTCTTCACTCTTGCCCAGTGATGGGGGGGCAGCTGCTCTCTTCACATACACACCTAGTGCCTGCCAGCCAAGCCTGGATGGCCCCAACCATCTACACTTTCTCAGCATGCAGCACTTGTGGGATCAAGGGGGAATGAGATGTAATGCTGTAATAAACTTCATCATGCAGATCCCACCTTCCACAAACCCACCGTTCCCTCTGTCCTTCACCTGGAGGTATCTCTGTACACCTGTTCACAGCAGTACAGGTATGCCAGGGTTGCTTTGCTAGCTTAGGTCCATACTAACTTTGCTTACTCTGACTGAAACATGGTCACACAGGCAGCTCAACAGGCAGCCCGAGAAAGAAGGTGCCTCCACAAAATGTGGCAATGACCAGGAGCAAAATGGTAACTTCAGATGTACACTTTCCAAACATCTAGACCCTTACTATAAAAATAATAGAGCAGAATGGTGTAATTTCACCATAAAGGGCACAAAAGAGCCTAGGGCTGTTGTTGTTATTAATTCATTTTTATATTATTTTTAGTTCCAGTAAAAATAACTAAATGGCCATCTCACAAGTGTAGCTATATCCTTTAACCACCTCCTTCCTGGCTTTTTCTACCCCACTATACCCACAGCATAGTACTTCCAGTGTGCTGCTGCTGGCTTCCTGCTAATGCTTTGGGTGTTTTTTGTCTTCTTCACTCTAGGGGAAATCTGTTGACTCGGACCCTAGCAGACATTGTGCATAAAGAAGACTTTGTTCTGAATTCTGAGTATCTTATCACACTGCTCGTCGTGGTGCCAAAGTGAGTCAGGAGTGTGTGCATATGTATACTCAGTGTGGTAAGGAGCAAGCACCGGCTCCAGTTGATGCTGGGTCAGGTTGAGACAGTTCACTAGCTCTTGGCTGGGGCATGGGTGGAGTGTTAGCAAAGAGGAAAGAGCTGTTTCAACCAAGGGTCATGCTGGCACAAAAGAAAGAGACAAAGACTGTCTGAACTCATCATGACAGAATCAGGATATAGGCTTTTAGGGGTTATAGAGTAGGTTCTCAAACAGACACCTGGTAGGAATAGTATGAGTTAAGAAAAAAGAAAACTCGATTCTTACTGGACTGCAGCCAGTTTATAAAAGGAATTAGAAGCTGACAAACTCACAAGGCCTGTGCTGGCTTGGTATTTGTAAGTGCCTGCACACAGGATTACTGCCATCGCCACCAGTTGTGAAGTTACATGGTGCCTTTTTCAGAAGCCTACACTAAACTGTTCCTCTCTGTATAGCCCTGTCCCAAAACACACAGTGAGCTCACTTTTCTGTTGTGAGAACCATATTACAAAAAAGTTATCTGAAGTGAGTTTGTTGAGTTTATTACCTGCATTCTTTCAGATTCCCCCTATAAACAGACTTCTTGCTTTGTGAACTCTTAACATCCCCTTGATCCCTTTCTCCCAGTGCTGGTACTTCTCATTATTTCAGTGTAGCACCAGATCAGCTCTGGGAGCACACAGAGCATATATACCACACCTACCCATGCATCAGGGGGAACTTGTGCAGGAGTCCTGAAGCATGGGATGCTGTGTGGCATCCTGGAAGTATGTGCCAAAAGCCACCTTCCTCCCACCATCAGCTTCCTCCTCTGGGCCCTTCCCTGGGCCAAGGCCCAAAGTTGAGGATTGAGGGTGCTGCACAAAGGAAACATGTCCTTAACTGGTGACTAGGAGGGGAAAGGAAAGGTTTGAAGTGTCTTAATCACATAACCCAGCACAGAGCTCCAACCCTTCTACCCTAAGCTTCATGAACCATGTTTATCTACGCATTTGCCTTCTAGTATATAGTATTCATTTACTGTGTTTTGGTTTGTGTTGCTCAAAGGTCCAGCTATGTTCAGTGGCAGAAGACCTATGAATCACTCTCTGATATGGTAGTGCCTCGCTCCACCAAGTAAGTGAAATGCCAAATTAAGGTACCTGTTTTTTTCAGAGACCCTTGGCATATTTCAGCCCCCTCAATTTGCTGGGTCCTGGAATGAATCAGCTGTGTAAAGCATGGGCTCCATGTTAACGTATAGGTGTGTCCAATCTCATTCTCAGTTGGAATCAGAAATGACTGTGTTGAAGGGAAGTTCAGATGAAAGGAAAAAAAAGATCACTGTGTTGTTGGTTTTTTATTTTTTTTTTTCTCCAGTTAGAAATGTGTTGTTTTTTTCTAGTAATCTAGTTCTACTTTTAATCAGGCCCTTTATGTAAACCAATTTTTTAGAGCAATCCAGGCGTAATTCAGACATATGCAATCACAGACAACTTTATGGAAACTACTTTTCACAAAGATCAAACACTACATTTTTAAGTGTTTTCCTGCTGTAGAATAGAATAAGTCAGTGTATTGACATTTGCATTAGAAAATGGCATATTAAGGTATCCTTTCACCTGAAGAAAAAACCCAAACCTTCCTAGGAATTAAATATTCCATTTCTCAGCTCACACAGACCACGAGATCCAGTCCAGGGCACAAGAGGTAATAGTGCTATAATCTGAAATGAAGGAAGCAGAAAGCACAGATAAAGAAGAAATCTCTTTACTACTGCCTGTCTCAAAACCACAAGTGCATGGAAGGTGGGGAAACATTACCAAGAAATGTGGGGAAATCAGACAGGCAGAAAGCATGTGTTTTACAGCGACTTCAGGAACTTAACTCATGGGAGTTCTGCATTGGAGAAAACATGGCTGGTGCTAGTTAAATCTTTGTTCCTTATTTCAGTCACAGCAGTTCTTGTAAAGCAAGGTGTTGTTCAGTGTCATGAATGAAAAAAAAAAAAAAAAAAAGAACTGCAAAAGAGGAAGGCATAAGGGATTTGCCATGTCACATCAAAGCACTGGATTTCCCTCCCACAGAATGATTGCTGAGGATGCAGAGGGAGGACTCTTCACCGTGACCCTATTTAGAAAAGTGATGGATGACTTCAAGGCTAAAGCCAGGGAGAACAGGTAAGAAGCAGGGACTACTGGGCAGGGCAGCCTAACAAGCAGATTATGAGGTTTGTTCTATGTTCAGTACATCCTGAACCCATCACTGGACTCCTTTACTCTTTGGGATGCTGCTGGCTTTAAACCCACTGAGAAGGCAGGGTGGGAAGGTGCTGTGGCAGTAGATGTAGTGATCCTCTGCTTTAAGCACCAAACTACAAATCTTGAAATTGGCCTTTCTGCTCTCATGCTGACAGCAGGAAGCTTGCTTTCTAGGGCTGACTTCCACCCACCACATACTTTAACTGGTTAAACGGCCACCAATTTGAAAGATCCTGTATCTGTTTCTCCAGAGACAAAGTAAATTAGCATGCATATTGCTTGGACTGTGGCTTGTGAAAGTAATTGTCATTCAATTGTAGGTTCATGGTTCGAGAATTTTATTTTGATGAGAAAGAACTGAAATGTGAAAAGGAAGAGCTGATGAAATTGGCTTCTGATAAGAAACAACAATATGTAAGTAACATGTCAGTTTGATGGCCCACAGTCTTTTCTGTGAGAGTGCCTACACTCATCTCACTCAGAATCACAGAATGATTTGGCTGGAAGAGACCTTCAAGATCATCAAGTCCAGCCATTAACCCTACACTGCCAGGGTCCCTAAACCATGTCCCCCAGCACCACGTCTACGCGACTCTTAAACACCTCTAGGGATGGGGACTCCACCACCTCCCTGGGTAGCCCATTCCAATGCCCAACCACCCTCTCTGCAAAGAAATTCCTCCTGATATATATAAGAAACAGCTTTATGCTTCCAGCAGCATCCTCTGAGCTCCACTGAGTCCAGAAAACTGAGGCACAGGACAGAGTACACAATTTGCCCAAGGTCATTTGATTTTCTGATAAACTGGGAGAGCTGCCTGAGAATAATCTGAGCAGCCCACGATGGCTTCAACAGTGTTAACTATGGAGCTGCTGCACAGCGAGGCAAGCCCAGTACTGTTGTATCTGTTCTCAGGGCCCGTTGCTGCGCTGGCTGAAAGTGAACTTCAGTGAAGCATTTGTGGCCTGGATTCATGTGAAAGCTTTGAGAGTTTTCGTTGAATCCGTCCTGAGGTAAGTGGGTAGATATGAAGTCAAAATGTACAGCACTTCTCCTGAGTCAGTGTGGGAGGGAACATCCTTTACATACCATATGCCAGAAGCTTACAGCAAACACTACAGGTAACCACAAAAAAACCCCAAACAACATACAAAGTTGATGAAAAACAGTTCTTTGGGGGCACTTACAGAAGTGGAAAACAGAAAGACACTGTTTAAGTTGTTTAGACTTTTGTCTTCAAAAATGAAATGGTTTCAAGCAAAGGAGGCAGCATACCACCCGTGACATAGCTTCTGCACTGCACCATGCCCCAGAAAGGTAGAAGGGCAGGAAAGGGAAGGAATGCCCCTTCCCAGCAGATGATGGTGTGCATTGTGTTCCAAGGTATGGCCTCCCAGTGAATTTTCAAGCAATGCTGCTGCAGCCAAACAGAAAGTCTGTGAAACGCCTGAGAGACGTCCTGAACCTAGTCTTCAAACACCTGGATGAAGTTGCAGCAGCAAGTGTAATGGATGTATGTATTTGGACTGCAAGTGCACATGCTGTAGCTTGTCTCATCTTAACCTAATGAACACCTTCACCCTCCAGGAGCTAGAGCAGGCATCTTCTTACATCTCACACTGCAGGGAGCCCTGGATGCAGCTTTAATCCCTGGTTGTTACAGACTGGATTAGGGTAACAAACTCAGATTAGGATAGCGATGCATAGAGATTGCTTACACTTTGTTACCCTGATATTTACAGCTACTGGACAGAAATAGGCCTGCTCAATTATGACCATTCCTCTAGGTGAAAAACCTTCCAAATATTCTATAAACATTCAGCTCAACACAGGAAAAAAAATAATATTTAGAACTAAACACTAGGACTGTGATACCTCTGACCCCAGTGAAAGGCTGTCACTGGATCAACCTCAGCCTTCAGCAAGCAGCAGAAGTACTCACTTACTCCCTCCCCCTATCTTGAGGGCACAAACAATAAAACGACCTGAACCAGCAAGAATATTCCCTGTGCACAAAGGGAGGAGAAAGCAACACGTTGCTCTGTAGCTGAACCACATAAAAACACTACATGTTCATGAAGTTGCAGCCAAGCATAGATTCTCAGTGCTTACTTCATTAGGCAGCCTGCAAGCACCAGATTCTCAGTGCTGAATCCCCCATCTTAACCATATCAAATGCAAACCTCCCATCCTCCTGTGGAAGAGGAGCACAAGAATAATCCACTATCTTAGAACTGCACAACAGTTTGTTCATTGGCACTAAAGTCATGTCCATTTCCTTTTGCAGCCTGGCATGGACATCCCTGGATTACAGCTGAGCAATCAAGAATACTATCCTTATGTCTATTTCAAGATTGACCTCAGTCTTCTTGACTAAAGTTAAAGCAAGACTGCTCAAGCTTCATCAATTACATGTCAAGACCCTAAATGTTACAGTAAAAACAATCTTGTATCTGCTGAAAGTCTTAAGTTGCAGATGCTTTATCAGGGTAATTGCCCAAGATCTTCCTACCACTTCCAATAATTTTTACAGTGACTTCAATACAAATATATCTTGTTATTAGTTTTACAAAAACATATTTCAGAGGCAGGAGATACTATTGTAGTTTTTGGGGTTTTTTTGGTTACAAAGATGCAATATCTATTGAACTTAAAACAATTTAAGAAGTGTGGTGGCTAATGGATCTACTAGGTGTATAAAGGCCTGTTTTTCTAACAAAGCAAACTTAAATAAAAACCCCCAGAAGTAAAAAGAATCAGAGCAAAACCAATTTTTTTTTTTTAATGTCTAAAAAAAGAAAAGTTTACAAAAGCAAGATCTTCAAAATTACTGTGGAACTAGTGTGACTTTTAGAGCCGAGTACTTATGAGTTTAGTTTTTGCCAAGACATTTCAGTCAGAAAACTTCCATTATATCTCATCTGCTGGGATGACTTAGGATTTCCTGCACCAAATGAGCAGCCAAGTTACTGTGGGCTCCCCATGGCTCTTGCACTGCCTTTCAAAGGGGTGAGCTACAGGTGATCTCTTACAGACACAAGATAACAAATACTCACATTATTTCATTGGAAAGGAAACTTTCACAGTTCTTTCATTCCTTACTTATGAACAAGCTGATCACAAGAGGGTCACTTCACTAGACACCAATACACAAGACATTGAGAGCAACAAAATGGAATAGCATTTTCATTAAAAAAGCAGCGGTAACCATCCCCCTTCCCAGTCCTGATTCCCCTTCTAAGGAAACAGCAATTTCAGATCAGAACAATGACAGATGGGAAGTGAAGAAATATTACCCAATTTGCTGGACACAGCACCATGGTGGCTTGCCATTAGCACCTGGAAATTCTAATGTCCTAAAATGGGAATTAGCTTCTCCACTAATCCTGGGGAAAAGACCAACAGCTCCCCACATCTCCCACGGCAGCATCAACCCTTCTTCCATCATATTGATGATCTTAAAGTCTGTCACAAATAAAGAGAACACCCCTGAGAAGGAATAGCAAAGGAAGACTAAAGAGCATTTGAACTAAGATTGTCCATTTAATCAGGTCAAACTCTCAAGATTATTCTCAGCAAGGGGTGGTTTAGGACTCCCTCTGCACCAGCCTCTCTCTTCTGCAGTTCAGTTTTCTAGAGTCATCCAAAAGGGGACAGCTTTTATCATATGCACCTTTGTTACTCTATAGAAGAATAACACTGTGTGTCAAAAATATTGTTTGATTCTTTAATTGAAACAGGAGCTGACCAGGTCCTACCTCCATGGAAAGAAAAAAAAAATCCACATCACTTAAGATTGGTTACACTAACAGCCTCCATTAACATTCAAACAGCACACTGTGAACAAAATAAACCCCAAGATGTTCCAAAGAAATATCCATGTTGTCCTCAAAATGTTTGTTACAGAGAATACAAACAAGTTTACTGGGTATGACAGTTGTTAGAATTTCTGCAATGTTTTCTTGAGATTCGTACAGTTCACTACTGCAGTGCAAATAGCACTGTGTGTCCAGTGCTATTTCTCCATAAAAAGGCCACTGGAATACCCATGTGATTGTGAGCCAGGTTGCAAACTGCTGCACAAACTCTCCCAAGAAGAGAAGTTTCCTGAAGATCTCACAGCTCGTCTTTATTCCAGTCATCCAGATCCACATCCCTGAAATCAATATCATCTTCAACTGGAAGCTGTGAAAATGGGAAGGCTTTGAGCACTCCTTTAGAAGCACTTAATACCAGGACAGCACTGACTTCAATGCTTACTTCATCCTTAGAGTAAAGCTCTTTCATTCATAAAATCTCTGTGTATTAAGCACAAGCAATCAGAATTCAGACTAGAATTTGTTTTCTACTAATAAAAATACTCCAGATAAAGGCAAATACAGATTAAACTATCTAACAAACCTCCTACTGCTATATTCTACCTGAAGTACATCAAAGGATTGCAATAACTTTGTGTTTTGCAGCAGTTTTGAACCTTAAGAACATAGTTAATCACAAGCTTTCTGACACCTGATGGTGAGGTGAGTATGTTGCATAACTAAAGTCTCCACAATATTTGGGTCTTGAACACACACACACACACAATCACCTCCCTCGCTCAGCACATTTCAGCCTCAAGGGACTCAGCTTCCAGACTGCAACCTAAGAGCTAGATAGGAATATTTGTCCACAATGTCAGGCAATAAATCTAGTGTTTGGTCTGGTGGCAGGATTCAAATAATGGGAAATTATCAACCCAAGTTTGCCACAATCTTTGAAGATTTTCAAGTTGCCAGTTCTTAATTGCTCTATCCAGTCACTTCTGCACCTAGCAAACCATCAGCACTTTTAGAGATGGAGCTCCTCTTACCATTTTTGCCATCCCAAGGCTCAACTGAATGAATTTTAGGGAAAGCTCCACCACCCACTGGTGCTGTAGAGCCACGACCAACAGACAGTTCCCTGAGGAAAACAAAACAAAACAAAACCACATACAAAACCCCTAAACACACAAGACAGACGCTAACAAGAAAAACAAACCAACCAAACAAAACAAGTTAATTTCTTGAAATTTCTCCAGTCTCCATCCAGCAGGAACAGCACCTGCTTCGGATAAAATGAAGCTAACTTTAAGATATCATCCCTTGAAGGAAACAAAAGCTTTTCAAAGCAGAATATGACAGAGCCTTTAAAGCAGCATTGTAAATTTACAATTGGATCTAAATAGAAATAATGAGCTACATTATTTTACATTTCAGCAGTGTAACAGTCACAGGGAAATAGAGCCCCTTCAACAGTAGATTATGACTTAAAGCACCTCCAAGGTCTATAGTTCTAACTTTTCAAGTCACCTACAACTGTTACTTTCAGTCACTAGTGGTCCAAGTGTCCAGGAGTTAAAATGGGTGAAGTAACCAGCTTCTAGTTTGAGACACTCCATCTTGCACTTGCTAATTAGGCAATATTAAAATCTTGAAGTGTTAAACCCTTTGTGTTCGTTAAGGGGCAAAGGTGACAACACTTTCTTTCCTTAGGTGGAGTCTGTTTTTTCTGCTCTTCTCAGTGCTGGTTTCCTTACTATGGTCACTGTTGAGACTGCCTGTTAGATTACAGAAGCTGCCCAAAGCAAGCTGAGTTAGCAGACAGCTACACCGACTGTGATTGTACTGCACAGCCAAGTGCCAAGAAAGACATTATTGTAGCAAATACTGTTCTAGAGCAAAACAATACCAAACCAATTATCTAATGGAAAATAAGATGTTAAGTTGGCTGCTGTTTCCCAGAAGCACCATCCACTCTCACGGGAAGATGCTTCACTAAGATAGATTTTATAGACTAGGAGAATTTGTCACATCCAAGAAAGGCAGATGTTTCTCACACACAACTGCCTGGCATAACTCCTCTTGCATTTGAACCCTAAACTTTACTTGGTAATCTGAGAATATTCCCTTTCTAGCATTAAGAATAAATTGTGGTCGCTTAGTTAAGAGAATGTAGCACAGTTGCCATTAATCAAGCAGGAACAGGGTTCAACTAATGTGCTTCTTATCACAAAGTGGCAGGAGACTGACGTATTTGCTCTTGTAATTCTGACTATCCTCCGCCATCCTCCAAGCAGGGACATGGACCACTGCTACTGTAAGCTCTCAAAGGCTCTTACCTTGTGGCAGCTGGTGTTCTACCTGGGAGCAGCATCCACACTTCCCTTTGACCATGCTTAAGTAACGGTTTGAGTTTAGCTGCTCTATTTCAGTGCTGCTGTCACCTTCTGTTCTCTCCATTTCCTTTCCTCATTCAATCCTTCTCAACACAGGCTCTTGCCCAACTACACAAGAGGCAGTCTTTAGGGACCTGAGCTGGGCAGAGAGCTATTCACTTTTTGTATGCATTGCTTCAGCTCCTCCACTTAGTTTATCAGATGCCAGGGTAATGGGAAGACGAAAACAGAACCAGACCAAACCAGAAAGATGAGCAATAACACAACAGTACCCATTTACATTCTCAAACTGTGAGCTTCTCAATTACTAATTACTAACCAGAATGCACCATTTGAAGTAAATACTATTGATTACCAAGTCAACCAGCAACAAGGGGACCTTAAGCTCCCTCTGCAACACTTCCAGTAAAACTTGTGTCAGGTTCCTGCTGACTGCCAGCCACATGCCTTTACTTGGAAACAAAGCAGGACACTGTAACCTCCCTGTACGGTATTAAAAATTAAAGAACATCAGTTCACTTTGGGCACCCAGCATAACTGATCTGGGCAGCTAATACTGTGTGATCACTGATAACAGGCTTCAAGACATACATGTACATATGTGGGTTCTAAAGATGCACAGCCAGCATAAGAAGTCTGACAAGAGACCTCTTACTTGAGATGACAAACTACAGAAGCCCTTATGGAAATAAACAGCCTTTTTCATCAGCAACATGAAGCATTCAGTTCTTTCTTCCCACCTCCTTTGTTTATATTGTTACTGACACTCAGGAATTAGTTATTTGTGGGAAAATGGTATGTCCCTTAAAGGTCCTGTGTTAAAAATATAATGTTACCTGAAACAGCTCCGGGCAACGTTCGGAACCTTCCACTGTCTCTACAAGTGAAACTTACCCCTTCAGAATTTCAGTGTTTATAGTAAAAGTTCAACTCCATAGACATCAAAACCACCGTTATTTACTCTTCTTATATTCTGGAAAAAAAAAAATAATCAAGCTTAATTACTTACTCAGTTAACTAGCCAGCATGTTACCAGCAGCAATGACAACAGAGCAGGTATCCTCATGTCACTGTCTTCACACAGAACTTTTCACACCCAACATTAAAAGCAGAAAAGAAAAAGATGATGCTCCTATGGGCACCTTTATAGTTCTGGTGGTTTGGCCCAGCCCTTCCCAGGGGATTGTGGGGAGGGTGGTGGGTG
>JAOEGS010004460.1:3117-13360 GCA_025447755.1 Corythornis vintsioides | reverse complement strand
CTGCCTTTCTTTCTCTTTGGAGTTTTTGTCGGTTTTTTGCTCGCTTGCTTTCTTTGTGGTTCTTTGGTTTTTTGCTTGCTTTCTTTCTGCGGGGGGTGTTGCTTGCTTTCTTTCTGCGGGGCGGTGTTTCTTTTGGTGTTTTTGGGTTGCTTTTTTTTTGTTTGTGTTTTTTCTGTTTTGGGTTTTTTTGGTTTTTTTTTTTTTTTTTAAGAATTCAGAGGTATGGTGTACTCACCCACCAGCAAAGGACTCTAAAAGAGATTTGGTAAATACCAACCTGAACTATTTCAGCATTCAAGATGAGGAAAGATACTTTATCTAGTGCTTAGATGTCACTTGTTGACAGAGGATTGGAGGTGGTTGAAAATAAAAATTAAAAAAAAAGTAAAGTAAATCCACAGCATCCCTTCCCACAGTATAGTTTGTGAAATAACAATATATAGTATCCTGAAAGCAGAAAAGCTCTTATCTGCACATAAACTCCCATCATGCAAATTCTATTTAATACCTCTACAAATGCTCTAATCTTTACCAAGATGACCAATCTACAATGACACTCACCCCCACATTTTCTTTTTGTATTTTTCAGCCATTTTCAACATGACATCCAGGTAAGAATTCCTCCCTGATGCTCCTGTTAGACAGAATTGGACAAGTGAAAAAATACAACTGTGTGCTTTAAGTGACAAATACAGAAATCTGCTTGCTTGTGTATCTACCTACCTGTGTCAAGAATATGAGGAAGGACAGAAATGATGCAGAGTTGATGAGCATCACAGGTACTCTTCAGAACATCTTCACTAATTATCTAGAAGAAAGCAGCAGAAAGTCATTGACAGTAAGACTTGGTTAACCAGTTGTGACTGCACTCCCTCCCAGCAGCCAACATCAACTCTCCATCCTACATAATCAATAAGCATTGAAACGACTTGACACAGAAGCTTAGAAGTTTTTGTGTGTCCTACTTCACCAGTCCTCCAACACAGGATTAATTACAAAGAGTTCTCAGTCTTCTGTTGAGGCTTGCAGCAACAGGAAAGTAAGCAGCACCAAACAAGGCTTACAGAGAGCATAGTAAATGTCAGCTGCTCAAAACCACTGTCCTTGGTCCAGGGTTGAAAACAGCACACCTAGAATCAATGCTTATGCCTGCAAGTTTATGGAATAGTACTGTCAGAATAAAATGAGTCTCCATGGGGTGCAGCATTTGCTGAATACAAGGACATTTAATCAATATTAACAGAGCAATACTGGTTTCAGTGAAATCAACTCATCTACATTAATGGTCTCCAAACAGATGGCACATCCCTACCAGTAAAAAAAAAAAAAAAAGCACACAGCCCCCATATATGTATATTATATACATGTACTTACTACTGTACAAGCATACATGGAGTTTTTTTGAAAAAAAGCAAGATTAACAATCATGCATGTCCTAAAAGACAGATTACATCTGACAAAACCCCAAACTCCTGTTGTAGGAAAAAAAGGTAGAGCACTGAACTCAGCCTTTTCACTTGCTGCTCCAAAGAGGATTCTGGCACCCTGGTACCATCCTCTCAGTGCCTTCACTGTATCAGTTCTGATATTCTCTCAGCCAACAGCAAATTGACAGTAAAAAATAAGTAACAGAAAGCTGAAGGATCAGACTTATCATCCTTGACTTTCCACTGCAAAACAGTGCACAAGCAGCACACAGATTCTTTTATTTGCAGTTAATATAGTCCTGTAAAAGCTGCTGCAAAAGACAAAGTGGAAAAGCAATTTGAGAAAATACTGTAGAGGTACCTCCAGGAGCTCAGGGGGTGGTGCATTATCAGAAAACAGATCCAGAGCACGAGAAATTATATCAGATCTAGTTCTCCCACCATCATAATCAACAGGCTCTTCTCCTTTCTGGAAGATTTTAATGGTAGGGAATCCACGAATCTGCAAAACAAGTTTAAGCCCTCAGCTCAAATAAGTTTGAGTACTTCTAGCAGAAGTTAGCTGCTGGTACTCTGATTAAGACAAAGGGAAGAGATTTAATATGTACATGAATCAAGTCTCACATCTAATGACTGAACTTAAACAATTTGTAGCTTCCTCCTTGTGCAATAGTTCAAAACAAGATTAACATGCTTGAAAAGGTTTCAAGTGCTAGGTCAAATGGATCAGCAGTGGCTTCATATCAATTTAGGCACACCAAGCACTGTGAGTTTAAGTACGAGAACTAATTCCTCATATGTATTAGACATTAATTTCCCCTTCTGGGGCAGGGGATAAGCAGGAAGGGCACAGTGTCTGCACAGCAACAAGTGGACCTTAGGCTCCCTCTGCAACACTTCCAGTAAAACGTATCAGGTTCCTGCTGACTGCCAGTCACATGCATTTACTTCAAAACAAAGCAGGACACTGTAAGCTCCCCATACTGTATTAAAAATTAAAGAACATCAGTTCACTTTGGGCACCCAGCATAACTGATCTGGGCAGCTAATACTGTGTGATCACTCATAACAGGCTTCAAGACATACATATACATATGTGGGGTCTAAAGATGCACAGACAGTATAAGAAGTCTGACAAGAGACCTCTTACTTGAGATGACAAACTACAGAAGCCCTTATGGAAATAAACAGCGTTTTTCATCATCAACATGAAGATTCACTCCTTCTCACCCCCTTTGTTTATATCGTTACAGACACTCAGGAATTAGTTATTTGTGGAAAAATGGTATGTCCCTTAAAGGTCTTGTGTTAAAACTAATGTTAAGTGGTACCAAATTAAGAAACAGTCTAGTAAGTATTAAATTTTACTAGGGATGGGCAGGAATTGTCAGCACTGCAGAGCATACTCACCCCATATCGGCCTGCTAGCATCTGATTGACTGTTGCATCTACTGCAGCTAGCTTTACTTTTCCCTTTGTTTGTTCCTTCACCTCAGTGGCAGCAGCTGCCCATTCTGGCTCGAGGCTGAAAACCAGAAAGTATAAGTGCTCTAAGTGCTCCAAGCAAGCAAAAGTATGCCACCTTCCAGTATTATGTAGCATAGTCCACCCAGGAAAAAAAAAAAAAAGTCTCTGCAAAGAATAACACCTGGGAGGGTTACTCCAAATGAGACTGCAGTCCTGCATCCAAAACAAGGAAGATGTTAATAGATCTTCTGAATCTCATTTCTATTGGCAACAGGGAATTTTATTGCTAAGGAGGTGTGCAAGAAGAGCAGCACCAAGGTGCCCTGAGCAGAAGCAGCCCACTGCTTTAACATTTTGTTAAAACACCTTACTGAAAACCTCACTTCTAATGTACCAGAGGTGCGAGGTCTCTTTTGGAGGAACCACACAAACCCAGTCACTAATAGGAATTGAATTGTCAAAGGAAAAACCTTATTTACTTTTTGCAGTGCCCACACCACGGGGCATAAAACTCCACCATCCACACATCATCACTATTGATAACTTTCTTATCAAAGCTGTCATCAGTCAGCTCAATCACGTCCTTCTTATCACCACCTCCGCTCTCTCGGCTCTGTAAGAAACAAACAGATCCTCACATAAGAAAAAACCAAAGCTGGATTCTCACATAAGCCATCTCTTGCTCATCATGTCATACCAAATGGTCTTTATTTGAATGAGACACAAAACAAGCAGTGTCATACAACTCTCCCACTTCAAAGCTGACAATTTACACAGCATATTCCCACAGCACTTTCAAGAAACAGCAAGTGAACCTTCTCTTAAAAATAAAAATCAGGTCAAGCTGACTGCCAAGACAATGTGGGAGATGCATTTGGGGGAAAAAAAAAGTCCCATCCTCCAGTACAGGCTGGGGACTGACTATCTAGAAAGCAGCTTTTCAGAAAGGAATCTGAGGTCCCTGGTGGAAAAGCTGAATATCAGCCAGCAATGTACCCCTGTGCAAAGGTGGCCAACAGCCTCCTGAGATGCATGAGGCAGAGTTGCCAGCAAGTCTGGGGATGTGATCTTTCCATCTGCCTAGCACTGTGTGAAGCACCTGGAGAACTGGGATCAGCTTTGGGTTCCCCATTATAAGAGGTATGCACACACTGGAGCAGTCCAGCCAAGGGTCAAAGCTGATTAAGGCCTTAGAGCATCTGACATATGAGGAGTGGCTGGGAAAGCTGGAATTACTCAGCAGGCAAGAGAGGGCTCAGCATGGATGCTATCCAGGTATATAAATACTTAAGTGCAACAGAGTAATGAAAACAAAGGCAGACTTCTCTGCAATGCCCAGTGATGGGACAAAAGGGGAATTAGCTGAAATAGAAGACTATCTGATTTAAACATGTCAAAACTTTTCTACTGCAAGGGTGATCAAACTCTGGAACAGATTGTACAAAGTGTGCAGTCTGTGTGGAGTCTCAGTCCTTGGAGGTACTCAGCCTGATGGGACGCAGCGCTGTGTGTCTTCTCTAGGTGACCCTGCACTAGGCAAGGGGACTGGACTATACAACTTCCAGGGGTCCCTTCTCACTTCAACTATTCTGGGATCTGAGTCTGAAGCACAAGCTCTGATGTCCATGGGACTGTCTCCACTTGAAAACAAACACACACATTTCCTCGAATACCTGTTTGCCAGAACTATAGCCTCCACTTCTGCCACTAAGACGGTCTTTCACTAGGAGCCGAAGGGCACTTAGAGCAGCATCAACAATAGCATCACTTGTCCTGCCACCTGCAACACAGCAAGAGTGATTAAAGCATCAAAAGGACAGTTCAAGGTATGCCCCTGACTTAATTACAACTCCCTCACCCTAAGAATTTTTCAGGACAAGCAGGACTGGGCTGTGATACAGTACTAGTGGTGGGACATCACTGACAAACACAATCAGCAGGATTGACTTTACTCCACTTTTTCACTACCCACCTTCTCTGATGACGGAGGTGTGTGTGGGTGGGCGTGTGCGCGCGCATGTGACAAGCTCCCAGTAAACAAGAAGGAACAATTCCTCAGAACTGCCAACTACAAGCTGCAGGTGGGACTGCTAGCCCATGTTAAGAAATGCACAATTCAGATAAACAAGTCCCACCCACCTGTCTGTCAGTTACTACAAGTACTAGACAGAAGAAAACAACACACAAGGCAGCATTAGCAGATACCATAATTATTGTATTCATGTATTTTTTTAGGCATGCAACATGTGAAAGAGCATCATAATTACCCTGATAATCCTCTGCTTTGTTTTTGTTGGCTCCAAATATCTTGATAGTTGGAAATCCTCTGACTCCATACTGTCCACCCAAGGACTGATGTTTATCTGCATCTACTGCACCTACTTTAACTACACCCTGTGGAAATAAACAAGAACTAAGAGAAGACTTCTACAGTGATTTAACACAATTTATACTCTGTGCATATTGGAGACTGTTATTAGGAGGGTAAGAAAACAATTACCAGAAGAGGTGTTATCTCCAAAAACATTCAAATACAGAACACTATATATGTCCATTTCTTTCCTCATTCTAACAAACAAAATTTTCAACTATTGGGGGTTTAGCTGGATTTTTTTCTTTGGAATTCATGTGTGTTTGGTTTTTTTTTGTTTGTCTATTTAAATAAAGTGGCATATATTTACAAAGGCAAGAGTTCAGCAAATCACTACATGACCAAACCTTCTGTAATTAAAGAAATGCTCATCACCAACAGCTCACCAAGCTGTTTACAAGTATTTAGTTCACAATGTTCCTGTACTTCGAGGTGACAGGACAGCAAAGAAGAAAAAAGAAACGTGCTATTTTGTGGGATGTTTGGATTCTAAAGTCTTCTGGTGGTGTTGAAACAAGCCCTGGAAAACAGTAACGTGGATATACAGGGATAGAATTTACTTGCTTGCTCTATGATTCAATGGCATAAAGCAAAGAAACAAAACAACATAAACCCCCTGACTTTAAAGTGCCTCTGATTAGCCACTTATCTGGCTGTGGAGAAGTATGGTAAAAGTGATGTGGTTTTGGGACCAAATCACACCTCCATGTTCCAAGTCAGATGACATAGAGCCAAATTCTTCTCGATCCACTGTCACAAGCACATTTCAAAGGTTAAACTTACTTTTAAAGCCGTTGCCGCTTTCTTCCACTCAGGTGTTAGTCTTTGACAATGGCCACACCTTTTAGAACAAAAACAAAACAAACAAACTAACAACAAAAAACACAAAACAAAAAAAAACCAACCCACAAACCAAATCAAACCATTTTCATTCAGGTCTGATAACTATTTCACAAAGTACAGAGTGGTCTTGTTTGCTTTACAATTACAGACCAGTCATAGCCAACAGAGGAGACTTAAGACCTGTTCACAAAGAGGGGATGAGGCAATGCCACATCAAATCACCACTCAGACTTCTGATGAAAAATCTCCACATGCATTACATAAATGCATCCACACACCTTATAGATGCACAAATCTCAAAAGCTACCTGGCTTTCCTAACACACATACAAACATGAGCACCGAAATCCAGCTCTGCACACTAGTCTGCTTGTTGCAAGATCATTAAGACAGTATTTTTCAACGGAAAACAGAAATTCTAAGTGTGAATTCAGATCTGTGCTTTCACATCAGAATCAGGTTCAGAAAGAGAGAAATGTGGGACCTTCTCATTTGCCTACTGCACTATGACGTCATTTCTAATACTAATTTCAGCCGAAAAACTGAAGCAGTAAAAAGACATGCAAGGTTTTGTTATTAGACCTTAATTGCCAAATTTAAGCCAATTCCTGCTTTTTTCAACTCCCTTGAGAGGATATTTAAAAATAGGAATCCCAACCACAGCTATTTTGCTAGTCAGGGGGCCATCAAACCAGCAACTGTACTGTCAATAACTGAATTAAACCCTGGACTATCAGCAGCAGAATCCTAAGATGTTCCTCCATGATAAGAGCAAGTATGCAGCTGAAATTCTTACCATGGGGCGTAGAACTCCACAAGCCATAGGCTCTCACTCTGAATGACCTCCTTGTTGAAGTTAGTTGGTGTTAACTCTATCACATCATCACTGGCCGAATATAAACCATTAACTGCCAGGAACAGTGTGCAGCTCACTATGCCTAGAACAAAAAAGAAAAGCAATCAGCAGTCCTGCAGAACATCTATGATTCTCCTGTTGCCATAGCTAAATCATCTCAAATTGCTCCCTGCAAATCAGCAAGGAGAAAAAGAAAAAAGGGAAAGGGATTCCATTGCATCAGGAAAAAAATAAAAATTGAAGTTAAGGCAATAAACATGCTCTCCTTCCTCACTTACGTCACAATTCCACAAGACTAAGCAATACATTCTGTGCCTAAAGCAAGCTGGAGTTATGCCACCCCCACTATGGCTCTCCAAAGAGCACTCTGTCAAAGCTGCTACCCTAACTACTACTGGTACCAGACCAGCAGAATTTCCACAGAAATTCCCCACAGTCAGCCTTGTGCTGGTAATGGCTCTAAACTAAAGGAAGGCAAATTTACACAAGGAAGACCTTTTTTTTTTTTTTTTTATGTTGAGGGTGGGTGAAACACCAGCATGGGTTGCCCAGACAGGTGGTAGAAGCCCCATCCCTGAAATCATTCAAGGTCAGATTGGATAGGGCTCTGTGCAACCCGATCTAGTTACAGATATCCTTGCTCACTGCAGGACATTTGGACTTGATGCCCTTAAAGGTCCCTCCCAACTCAAACAATTCTATGTTTTTTTCAGTTCTTTTTGACAGAAACTCCAAGGTAATCACCCTCACCTTTTGCACAGCTGGCACTCAAACACATCTTTCATAAGATCACAAAATGCAGGACTATCCCAGCTTAATAGAGTTACACTGATTTCAGGACCAGCACTTGATGCACTGGTAGTATAAGCGGCTCCTTCATTCTTACTCAAGAGGATCTTGGTCTATTATTTATTTATTCTCCAGTCTCTTTCTAGAGAGCTAGAAATCAGCCAAATCTATCTGGTTAATGACTTAAGCACTCTTAGAAGCACTCTTAGAATGCTTAAGTAAATAAATACTTAAAAAGCACCAGAAACTTGCTTTCACTCAAGACAGACTTCCTACTTCTGGTCACTTCTACTGCTTGAGGCTTTGGACATAGAACATCATAATCCTTCCATCTACCTAGTCAAGAGAGATTGAGAGATGACTTGATGAAAGATGACAAGCATCTCTGTACCAAAATACACACAGCAGAAGACTTTTCTTAATCTAACAAGGACTGAGTGGAATTAAGAGCTCAGACACTGAAGTCAGAACCAGGCAAAAAACAGCTTTGGTGCTAGTGCTTAACAACTTGCCCAGGAAGGTGCACACTGTCTCTCAAGACTGAAAGTGAGAAGCCAGTTCAACAATGCAGAACCTCTACAGCACATGGTACAGACTGCACAGCATCACCTACGCTTCACCAGTCCCACTCAAGAAAAGTCTGTTCCACTACACTTATTCTGACAGTGAGAAGAGCTGACAGAAATAACACATCCCAGGTTACTGAGGACTGATTCTAATTGGTTTCCACCACCAGACTGAGACATTAGATTGTCTCTCTCCCTTCAGTATGACCACACAGACAGCATTTCATCAGAACTGATCAATGAACTTCTATATGGTGACTTATGGTGGCAGCTGCTGCTGAGATAGAGGAAGTAAATAAGGATTAATAAAGCCTCTTGAATACTAGTCATTCTCAAATGAGAAGCTCTTCTCTAGATGATCAGACCATTAATTTGAAATCAGCATATTCTGGCATCTCCTAGAGAGAACAACACATTTAGAAGCTGAACTCAACCATTTCTGAAACTCCAAACATACAAGTTCTAGCTTATGCAAAAACACCTGATAAAGAAAACTCTAAATAAATAAAAGAAATCACACAAGGAAATTCACAGTCATGTATTACTACACTAAAAAAAAAAAAAAGGCACAAAAACTAACAAACTATGACTTATAGACTTATGGCATAATTTTCTACAGTGAAACATTCAAAGCTTAGTTCATCTTTACCAAATATAAAGATCATTTTCCTACAAGCAACTAAGCCAGGAAAATGCAAACCTGTCCTTGATATGGAAGCCAAAAAAAAAAATAATAAAAATCTCAAGACAATCTGATTTCAAAAGTTGTTTTCTAATGTAAGCAAAATACATAGTCAGGAGCCCAGGAGCTTTGTTAAACCATGTAAGGCAGCTCCATGCTGGCATCACTAGTCCTCATGGGAAAGCAAAGTTCTAGCTCTGAAGATCTGCGGAAAAAGCTTTTTGCTATGGCAAGATGATGATTCTGCGAACTTCCTCTTGAAAGCAGCCAGCCTCCCTGCAGCAGAGCTGGGTATGCTGAAGTCCACACATCTCTCCTGCATGTGCGCTCTGGGAGCGGGAGCCTTCCCCTACCGGTCCCACGCAGCGTTACCTGCCCGCAGGGGTCCGAGCCGGGCTATCGAAGAGTTACCGGCTCGTTCAGCACAAGAAACAGCAGCAGGGGCCGGGGAAGGACAACTCCCCACGGACTCCTCCCTTTGCCTTCGGTCATTCACTTTCCTACTGCCCTTACAGCACTAGATCGTAGGGCAGCCAGAACAGTAAAGCAGCAACGCTTACTGGAAATAACAGCGGGATTTGTTTGGGGATTGTTGTGGGGTTTTTTTTCCTTCTTCAAATTTTTGTAACTAGGGTGAGAAATAAGAACCATTTTACTTTTTTTTGTTGTTGTTGTTGCTAAGCTCTTTAGATCGTCCACTTGCTCTCCGATAACTCACCGATCACCTTGGGGCGGCACGGGAGGCAGCAGCCGAAACACGACCGCGGACGCTGCCCCCGACTCCCCGAGTGGTCCACCCCGGCGAGCGGCCCGCAGGCCTAGAGCCCTCGCCTCTCCCCAAGCGGCTGACGGGCGCAGAGAAGCCCCGAGCTCGCCCCCAGCGGCCTCCCGCTCAGACCGAAGCCCTCCCGCCGCCACGAACCCCCCCAGGAGAGAGCCGGGCCAGGCCAGGCTGTGCCCCGCCAGCCGACCGACCAACCTCTCAGGAGACCGACCTCTCGCTCTCGCCCGCCCCAGCGCCCCCGACCCCGTTCCCTCAGCAGCCGTCCCGGCGCGCAAGGCTCCTACCCCACCAGAGCCGGCTCGCAGAATACACCCCCATAGCTGCCCCGCGCTCCCTCGGCCGCCGCTAGTAGAGACTGCACTCCCCCCCCCCCCCCCCCCCCCCCCCCCCCCCCCCCCCCCCCCCCCCCCCCCCCCCCCCCCCCGCCCCGGCCCCCCCGCCCCGGCGCCCGGGGGGGCC
>JAOEGS010004459.1:31689-54687 GCA_025447755.1 Corythornis vintsioides | reverse complement strand
ACATTAAATATATATATTTATATATTTAATGGTTCTTCTTATTGGTAAGGTTTGGAAGCATTGATTCAATTTGAAGTAACAGTGCTGCTACTACTTGTCTTCTTGAAAAGGGAACAGGAAGTCTAATGGTAGAAATTAGGATTGAAAGGTTGTGAATTCAAAATAAAATTCAGGGCATCTGTACTGCCTGTTCAGGCACCTCCCCTAGAATCTGAAAGCTCACAGGGTTTTCTAGAAGTCTACAGCAAAATGCCATGAGTTTCAGAAGGAAAGGTGTGTGTCTGCTCTGTTTCTGCACCCTTCTTCCTTATGAAAGTCTTCATTCTGTCCATGCTTGTAGATGTAGATGGGTGAAAAGTCATTTTCTGCCATGTAATTCCATACCTCCTAATGAGCTACAGTGGGGCTCACAGAATTAACTTCATTTAAGCATGGTAGATAAAGAATGGAAAACAGAATCAGATTCTTCCTCTATTTCTAGTCCAAACCTAAAAAGAATTTATTTCAGTGTAATTGTTACTGCCCAAACCAGGGATGCCACTTAAGAAACTAAGGTGAATGTGGAACCTGATCCTACCTTGTGTAGCAGATACTCCTCACTGCATGCAAACTGAGCCATCCAGTTCTGTCAGATGCCCACAGTCTTCTCACTGAAAAACACCTACGTATTGGTAAAAAAGAGAACAATTTATGCCTGTCAGGATCAAACCTTCAGCAATTACTCCTGTAGAGATGAGTAGATTTAGTGAGCCATCTGATTGTTGTGGTATACAAAAAGTGATCCTGTCATGAGCCTGCTGCAAAGGATAGCAGAGCACTAAGCTTTTGCATGGAGATGCACTATTTTCTTTGTAATTGTCAGTGCTTATATTTAATCCCATCACATGCATTCTGAAGGTATTCAGTGTACCTTGAGAAAGTATAGCTTTGTATCTTGGTAACAAGCAAGAGTATATTGTCTACATTTTGGATGTCCAAAATTTGGATAGATTAATTCAGCAGGATCTTCCTTGAGTATGATAGCACTTTGCTCTCAGACTGGTTTTTATTTTCAATACTGCAGTTTTCATTTTGTTCTGAACAAATGTTGTTACTGATGCTTATGCCTAAGAATTAGTTTCAGTGAATGTGATCAAGCTGCACTCTGTCAGTCTAGATTTTAAACTTCTTCTCTGCTATACTTGAAGGATTGTGAGATGTTATAAAAATGAACTAGTACATGCAAAGCAGAAATTCTTCCATATTACAAAACAGTGACATAAATCACCATGTTGAACGTAAAAGGCTTTTATGTCACACTAAGATTTTTGAGAAACTTCTACAAATTCCTCTACCAAGCTCTACAGAATTGTAGTAAAATTTCCCTAGAGATTACTTTTTCAGATTTGTTTTGTTTTCTCTCATGATCAATATTACAGAGTTGTTTTGGGTGAGTGTCTTGGGTTCTCTTTCCAATCCCGTGGGGTGGAGGGTGGGGTATTGGCTGCTTGGTGTAGTTAATTTTTGGAGTTTGTAAGTAAAAGAGAAAATGTTTAGGAGTCTCCAGACTGGAAAAGATTGTCAGCCACTGGCTTAAATCTATTGGAATGCTTAGTTGAGCAGAAAACCATCTTAACTTTGAAGTATCAGCTAGAAGGTGTACAATAGAAGGTCCATAACAGTAACTCTTAAATTCAGAGCCATTTTCTGTCACACTGGAAAAGGAATTTGAGCAATAGGATTCCCAAAATGAACCACAGGATTGGAAGTTTGACATGGGTTCTGTTCTCAGCTATAACAGTAACGGGTGATTTTGAACCTGGCTGTTGTGCAAGGCAGGATTTAAAAGTATTATGCATGCTTGTAAAAATATTGTCAAATCAGGTTTTTAAAGGTACTGAAATGAAGAATTTACTGAGTTGCTTTGTTTTGGTTTTTTTTAACTTCTTCCAATTTTCAGGTGCCAAAGACATTTCTGTCCTATATAGTTAAAATCCATCTAGTATTGTGAAATACATGCTAAGTCCTCCTTATATAACTGTGTGTAAAAACATACACACGTTTCTATGTCTTTTTTTTTATTTCCATGTTTTGAAATTGAAGCTGCTATATTAATGTAACAAGTATTTTTTTTTTTTACTATACATTTGCTTAGTGTTTTTGTTCTGCACTTCTACTTTTTTTCTCTCTCTTGGGCCTGATAGGTGCAGACAAATGAACAACAGGAGTTTTTCCTTGCCATTCAGTCCATTAGACTCATTATACATTCACTTTTGGAAAGAGCCTTGGGCATCAACACTAGTTGCTCATAGTCTCTTTATAGCTGATGGCTCTTGATATCAAAGACCTATTTTTTAATAATGCAGTTCTGCTGCATATCCAAACCCAGTTTTATTTCTACAAGTGACAAGCCTGCCTGTCTGAGATCTTATTTCCCTTAAGAGAATGTATCTTGTGGTAAAAACAAGTTAAATCTGGTTTTATAAGATTTAAGTTATGTTGCTAATTGGAATTAATCACTTTAAGTTAGTTCCCTGATGTGGAATTGCAGGAATAAGCAGAAGCTGAAGCTTGAAAACTTCTGGTTTGCCACAAAGTAAGCATTGGGCTGAGAGATGCTCCAGCTAACCTGGTGTAGTTAACAATACTGACATGAAATGCTTGCACTTCTAAGGAAACTCTACTTTGTCTTGCTGTTTGGGGAAAGGGAATGTGTGAAAAAACTTGTGAAATAAATCTTCATTTCTGTTGCAGTTAGAGAATTGGCATGCTAACTGTAAACAGCTTTATTACCTGTGGTTAGCTGTCATTTACAGCTATCATGAGAAGTATGTAGGAATCCTCTTCCCTATTTTGTTTTGAATAAAGTTTAATATGACAGCAACATTTCAGTGTTTGCAAAGCCCTGTGTTTACTTCATAGGTACTCTGGAAGTGGGTACTGATGATACCACGTTTCTCCAGACTTCTGCATGATTCTGATTTAGTGAGTCCTTGAAGCACTTGGTAGTAAAGGCAGGCAAGGTTCTTCTGGTCCTTCTGATGTGGTAGCTGACACCTGATAAGCAGTAAGATGAACTGACCAGCCTCTGCTGGTGAGTTATTGCAAGCAGGGGACTCAAACCAAACTTAAACTGGGTTTAACACCACACTGGTACCACACTGGGAGGTTTTAACAGCTCAAGGATTTTGGTTCACACGAGGGACTGTATTTCTGTGTCAGATGAACTGCTTCACTTCTATTGCAGAATTGGTGGTAGTAACATTTTCGATGTTAAACTTGTAATGTCTAATGGAATTGGCAACAGAGATTGGTGTTCTAAATGCTACTCCACAAAAGCATGATTTCTGTAAATGTTAGGCTGTCTTCAATCTGGGAAAGCTTTTTTTCAGAGAGGAGAAACAGATCTGCATATCAGCAAAACCTTTTTTTGCAGGGTGTCCTAGTCCACTGAAGAAGATAATCAGAGTTGTTTTCAGCTGAAAGGCAATAAAATGCAGGAGCTGGCTGTATCTGTTTTCCTCTTTCCAAGTCCTCAGGAGGAGTGTGTGTGTGTGTGTGTTAAGCAAAGGAGTAAAGCTTATGTTTTATACACTGGCACAGACTGTATAAGGATAACAAAAAGCACTATTAGCCTTAAAGGTACAACTCATTGATGAGATTTGTTAGTCTCAAATGTGTTGTCACCTCTTGTGCTTTCCCCATAACCAGAAACAATAAAAGGAGTATTTAAGAAACTGTGATTTACTCTTCTCTCTCAGGTTAAAAAGATAGCACTGCACCTTTGTGTACTTACCCCTTCAGGAGGCTGTGTGCTTGCCTTTTGTTTCCTAACGTAGTGAATTTTCTGCAGTTTTATTCCTGTGGATGGTATGAAGTCTTTTATTTTCTCTAACAAATGATAAATTATGTCCAAGAATTCTGGATTAGCCATTAAAAGAATAAAAGACAGTAAGTGCCTCCTGATCCTCTTTTATTGGTCTGGGATGCTGGATTAATTTCAACTTGAGAAATGTGAAAAGATGGTTTAACACTGCATGAAAATTCATAACTAACTGGAAAGAATTAAGTTAAAATATAAATTTCACTTGGGAAACCTTGATAAAGCATGAATGTGTATTATTAGGAGTTTCTGCTGCTTTATTGTTCAACTTATACTAGGAGTAAAGTATTACTGACAGTAGAAAACATTCAAAAATTGATAAAATAAACTTCTTGGACTAGAGAATAAGTATCTGGAAAATCAAAGAAAAGCTGTTTTGCTCAATGTAATTAAAAAACCTGAGATTTATGGGTTTTTTTTCTGGTACTTTTTCAAATTTTAATCCATTTTAATCCAAAAGTGGCTGAACTAACTGCTTCTGGAAGCATTTTAAAGCATAAAGCTAAATTTCTTTCTGGTTTCTGTGTCAAATTTGGTCATGTCTGTATCAGTGTAATTTCAATTGAAGTTGTTGCAGTCAGTTCCCATTTACACTTGTTTAACTGAACCAGCACATCTGTGTTTTCAAGGATGAAAAGAACCTGAGAGCCAAGTGAAACTTTATCAGAACTAGACACCTGCCTTCTTCCAAGAAATGTAAGGACTAATATACGTGCAGGCATATTGCTAATGTAAAACTATGGGATGTCTCCTAAAAGAAGATGAATACTTTAGAATGAAATAAAAACAAATCAGAAAAACCTTTCCTGCTGCAATTCACCAGGGAATTTCTGGGCTGAAGGTCAGATGCTGTTGAATACAAATGAAATCCCCTTGTCAAGCCTTTCCATTGGCAGGATGACACATCCACATATAATTAATATTTAATGGTAGCAACAGGTTGGGTTTTGTTTGTTTTGTTTCTTTTTTTTTCTTTGCTATTTTCAGTTTTTTCTGAAGGTCAGTTAAATGCACAAAGCTGCTTATATGGAAGTAGATCAGTGTGATAGCACTTCAGGAAGTACATTCTTAAAAGACAGCAAAGGAAACACAAATTTGTGACTCTGTATGTCTTCTCCTGATTTAAGGAGGGTTTAGCAAGAATATGAAATTATTTGGACTGTATGCATAGGCTTTAAAGTGTAAAAATTAGATTTGATTAGTATGCTGAAGTAGCACTTGCTCATTTGCACTCCAGTGAGACAAAGATAGCTGCTTTTAATTCACGATCTGGTAGCTGCATTTCTTTTTTTGACTTTACCTCACTAAATGCTACACAGATTGATGGACTTTATTTCCCATTTATGTATCTGTAATGCAGAGATTATGATGCATTTTTGGAATACACTTAGTCATTTGATAATAAAATAGCAGCAAATTTACTTGGATGAATAACAATTGCTTGGAAGTTACTTTATGTTAGAAAACTGAAATAATTGTATTTTAAAGTAAATATTTATAAATAATGAGTGGAGGGCAGTGTTACTTTTCATTTAAAATGGTAAAAAGCACTGACATGACATGAGAGGATGTAAGGGCTTTTGGAATAGCTTTAATAACATATATTGCACATAATTTTTCTGTTGCCTATCCTATAGGAGTTGAACTAGGACAGAAAGAGTGTTTCTCTTTATTGCCATACTGCCTGCCCTTGAACTGGCATGGATAAATTGGTATTGGACAAGAAATTTAAAACTGCAAAGCATATATAAAATCTATGGATAATATTTTTCCAGCCACACAAGAAGTTGTGACATAAAGCTTAATGCTTGGTTTTTTTTCCGTTCTTCAAAATATTTTTTTTTTTTTTTTTTGTGGTTATAAAAGCATTGCTGCAATGGTCACATAAAAACCAATGACATCTCATAGTATCTCACTGAATAGAGACATTGGTTAGGAGTAAAAAGACATTCTTGTGTGGGAGGCATATTTCATTTCTATTAATAGTAGTTGGAAAAGCAAAATGGAAATGATGTTTTTCTTGTCCTACTGTGCTGGGTTTAACCAAGTTAAACCAGTTGTCTCAAAGGTAATACATTTTGCAATTAAATGTTTGTCAATATTTTCATTTAAAATCAATAGACTTTATAATGTATTAATTAACATAGTAAATTGCAAAACATTTCTTTTGAGAAGTATTTGAAATAGGAACGTGAAAAGACTATCAAACCACTGTTAATATTATGAAATATCTTGACAACATAATGATTTCAATTAACTGTGATTGGAAATTTAACTTGCATTGATGTAAAATGCCACAGAAGTGGCATAACTTAATGTTCTGACAGGTATGTAACAGCACTTGAGCTGAGTTATGGGTATGTGAGAGACAACCTGGAAAATTGTTCCTAGATGGAACCTGCAACTTTAGACTTTTTAAAGCCACACTTTATTCAGATATTAGCTGGTTACCTAATACAAATTATATTTCCTCAGCAAGGTATGCTAATGTAAGACTCATTGATTATGTTAGGAATGATTGATTAAGTAACTTCTGGATGTTGATACAGAAGAAATTATCAAGCTGTCTTGCATTCTTGAATTTCAACACAAATGGGTTAGTTTTTAATTTTAAGGAGCATAGAATGTTCCACAAAAGTAAAACAAAAAAAAAGATTTTTTTTTAATTTAGATTTTTCTTTAAAGAGATAGTGTCAGAATGATATAGAGGCTAAAAATTCATAGAAGAGGCAGAAATATCTACCAGCAGAAGAAAAAATGATGCACCAAGACTAAAGGTTTTCAATAAAATTGCTTCTTCCCCTATATATTTATGTTCTTATATGCCCAGAATGTAAGGATTTTATTTATAATTCATGCTTTTTTCTATATATTTACTGATTTCTTATAGCAACTCAGTTGTCAGATCGGTCTTAACAGATGTTGAATGGGGTTGCTGTTCTAATACAACAAAGTTTTAAGCTCTCAATGTTTTACTAATGCCCTGTGGGCAAAAAAAAGGTCAGTAAAAGAAACCTTGTCTAGGTTTAGAAAAGCAATATAAAAAAATGTTTCATAGTGTCTCATAAATCAGCACTGTGCTCTGCTAAGCACTGCAAAGACAAAAGCTCAGGAACAGCTGCTTTCCTGGAGAACTTTTTGTTTGATTAAGATGGAAAGAGGATGTGAGACCCAAAGTCAAATTCTGTACTGAAAATTTACTCCAAGTCAATACCAAAATTCAGAAGTGAATATTCAATATTGCATCTGATCATTACAGAAAGTTAAATTCCCCCTTTTCCTGATCTTATGCTACAGCAGTTTCTGAAGCTCATGGCTCTGCATTTAAGTATTTGGCCACTACTAAGGGCCAAAGTCAATTGGGAAAACTACTTAGCCAAGTTATGCTAATTGGTAGCAATCTCAAATTCTGTTTGTTTTGTAGTAGGAAGGAAAAGAGAGTTATTTCCTTTCACTGTGAATGAGACCTAGCACTGACAAGTGAAACCTGTGATGCCCCCTTTCCAGCTTTGCTTGGCAGCAGGCTAACCTGAGAATAATTAGTATTATCTCAGTTTGCATCTCAGGTGACTACTTTTTGATTGACTTGGCATGAAGCTGAATTGGACTAGGGGAAATATCTGGGGATCTACAGCCTGGATATATTATCATAAAGGTTTTTTCCTGGCCATTTCAGAAAGGGTAACCTGCCTTCAAATGGTGTTACCTCTAAATAGCATGTCTGGCCAGTTCTGTCACGTTGTATTAGGAAACTTGTGCCTTACCTTTGTTTGGAAGAGTAAGATTATTGCATAACAGCAGATTGGGTCACTTATTTTGGGTGTGTGAAAAAAGCCTAATAAGGTTAGAATAAGCAAAACACATTGTTTTCCTCACTGTTTAAGTAATTTCTTAGACTTTGAAATATCAAATTGAATTGTACCGTAAAAAGTTGTTTGGGTGTGTTTTTGTTTTTGTTGTTGTTTCTTTGGTTTGATTTTTTTTTTTGTTTTTTAATGACCAAAGGGAAAAAACGAGCCCCCAACACCAACCAAAATACATAAAAAACCTGTAGCATATTTTCATAGCTCACCTTTGTGCTGAATGTTTTAAGAATTTTATTCTCCTCCTGTACATCCTTGACATCTTGGACTTAGTGCTGCTTGTAAATAATGTAGCTATGGGTAAGGTTTTTAATCAGTCATTATGACCATGAAGTGTAGAAATTCCAGGATTATCCAAGAAGCTTTTAAACCTACAGTTGTGCAGTGAATTTTGTGCTGTGCTGTGAAAAGCCAATGATGGCATGGACAGGAGTGCTGTAAAAGATTTGGGGCACAATAGAATTTGTCACAAAAGCCCCTATTTCTTTTTGATCCCATTCACTTCTCAGGTGTAAGGAAAAGAGGGATGATCCAACTGAAAAGAATTAATAAGTACAAATGTAATCTTTATTCTGATTCCATTATCATTATCTTGAACTGGATTCACATGTTACTGGAAGCATGTAAAACACACCTGAATATCTTCCTCTTTGGACTAATTTAGAGAGTCCTGTGCAATTTTTAGAATGTTGCTTTATTTCTTTTCCAGTGTAATGTCACATCTTCAGTAGAACTCATTTAAATATCACATCTTATTTGTTTTCCAGTTTATGAACAGCTGGAGCATTATATTCTGTCTCCTAGCTTCACAAATCTGTAAATATTTTAAGCCTGTTTACTTAATTACTCTTAATATTATAGGAGGAAGTCAGAATTAAAAGTAAACCCTTAATAAGGTTCTTAATCTTGTGCTGTCACATTCTGTTTTGAATTCCCAACGAGCATCAAAAATGTATTATGTTGGAGTTGGCAGAAAGTTTTTCCATTAGGCTGAGTTCATCTTAGATCTTGCTGCTTGCTGTGGTGAAACTAAATTTGGCTTGATAATTTTGATTACCAAAGTGGAGGTAACTGCTTTAAGAGGCAAGTGCAAGTGATGGGTACTGCACTGAAATTCCTGAGTAGGAAATTACAGCATCAAGGAGGGATGTGTTAGAGGCTCACTAAGAAGAGTTGTGTATGTGTGTTTAGATGAAAACATTAGAAAAACTGTGTGTATATATATAGTACATAGATAAAGCATATATCTGTGCCTTAATGCTGCAAATTGGGGCTGACTCAGCAACTGGTGTGATATGCAGCACAAAGTTCTTGGCTGATCTTGCTTGGCTTTAGTTTCTCATTTGTAAGTGGGTGTTATTGCTGACTTCACCTTCAGTTTTCTTGCTTGTGTAGACTATGAAATGTTTAGGGACAGGGTTGCTGTAATGTAGAATCTAGAACAGTATGGATTCCATGTTGTTAAAAAGCATAAAAGAAGCTTCTATCCTAAAAAAAAATACATGGACTAATATAGAGAAGGTTATGCATTGCTGTAAGCAGAAGTGGGTATTTCATAATAATCTCTAGTGTACCAGAACTTGGATAAGACTAAAAGCTATCTCCCATATGAAAAGGCATATTTAATGACTGAAAGTCTATTTTACTTAAAAGCTCACTGTTTGCATATGATACAATATGGAAACTGGACATCTTCCCATTCCCTCTTAAATAAGGTCAACCGAGAAGAATTTATTATTGTGATCATGTGCCTAAAAATATGTCTAAAATCTTAGAGTATGATGTGTCTTGAAGTATAGTGAGTCATGGCAAAACCCATTTGCACATT
Source organism: Corythornis vintsioides (assembly GCA_025447755.1). Classification (NCBI taxonomy): domain Eukaryota; kingdom Metazoa; phylum Chordata; class Aves; order Coraciiformes; family Alcedinidae; genus Corythornis; species Corythornis vintsioides. The sequence goes on along the minus strand of JAOEGS010004459.1, from coordinate 45,134 downwards.
ACTTTGTAGTCATGTCTGAACATGCCCCAATGTTCAGTAGAATCTCAGCTTTTCAAAATGATACAAATGATTTCGGATTTTTTTCCTGTAAGTTGGAAGGAACAACATCTATCTAATTTCATTCAAAGCAAAATGTAAGATTGGGTGATAAAAAGAAGATAGACTTCAGTCTGTGATGTACCTGGTAATATCCTTCACTTTTAGTCTTCAATACATTATGTTCACATTAGGTATCATTTATCAAGTTGGAATGACTCTAAGCTGTAGTTTAGCTCAGTTTATTTAACCATTTCAAAGGCAGCTGGCAAATAAAGAAAGAGGAAAAAGCCTAGAAGGCTTTCTTGTGCAATGGAAATCCTATTTTCATTCAGTTTTTGTGAAAGAAAAAAAAAGTTACAAGAAAACATGACTATTCTTTGTCAGCCTTATGAGACAAAACAAAGACATATGGAAAAGTGTAGCCAGCCATACAACTTGTACTGGGATTTATAGGGAAGTCCTGTTAAATTAGTTTTGACTGTCATCTGGTTAGTCATGTTTATATCTCTAATGCCATATTCACCTTTTTCACAAAACATTATGAATGATATGAAATAAAAATAAATCTGAATTGTGTATAGCACTGGATCTTTTAGTTTAATTTCATTATGGGGAGTCTCTCTTGGTAGCTATCAGCGTGTACATGGTTTCCTGATTATTTTTCTGTGATAGTATGTGATTGCTGCATTATTTCTATTTGTTCATTCTCTTGCTTATTGTTTCCTCATGGCCCTCAGGGAAAACTGTAGTAAATAATTCTGCAGTCATTTTTCCACAAGCAAAAAAAAAAAAAGATCTATTTTGCTCTTTTCGATACTGATAGAAGTCAGTGAAATTGAGCTACTTTACAGTATAAACTTTAACATAGCTGAAATATGTTGGTTTGATTTGGAAATCCTATCTTAAATTCTTATGAAACAAGGATTTCTAAAAATGACATCATGGGAGTTGATATTTTCATGTAATACAGCATTTGAGTTTGTGGTACTCACTAAGATTTCAGTTGAGTTCTAGTTGCATAAAACTAAATCAGTATTAGAATATGACTGAAATAAGAAAAGATCTTTATCTAGGGAAAATGTAAATATATGTAGCACATCTGAACAAAGAGCTTGTGGCTTGCATCCAGGTTTGAAAGAGAGAAACCCCCTAAAACTAAACAAAATTACAAACATTGAAAACTAATGCAATAGGTGGGAACAACCTTTCTACAAATCAGGATATGATTGAAATTAATAGTCTCCAAGAGAGTTTTTGTGGGGCTTTAAGAGGGTTCTTGTCTTCAGCCTGTAAAAGGAAGGAAGGATGGATTTGTTTTGCTATGGTTTACTATGATATTTGCAGGGAAACCAAAGAAGCTTTTTCATATATGCTTCCCAAAAAAGAAATTCCATTTGATATGACATTTTCTGTACTGTCATGCACGTGTGTGTGTCGTCCCTCCCCCCCCAAAAATAAACACAAAGCCACATACCCACACAGTTTCTCAAATTGAAGTTTATCACTGGTAGAATGCATCATCCCAGTAAATGCTGTTTCTTGTTAGACTGATGGAGAAATCCTCATTCTTCCTACTGGTTTTTTTAGTGTTATCACTGGTACAGTTAAAAGCAGTAAGCTCATATTCAATGAGAAGTTCCAGCAACTATAATCTATTGTAATTTCTAGTTCCCATCCCTAGTGTGGAAAGTTTTCAAGTACTGAATATCTTTTTTTTTTTTTTTTTTGGCATGTTCTGATCTCATTTTCCTTAAGAACAATAGTTGATACTGCAAAGATAAAATAAATAGGATGTGTATAATAACTACACTTTTGTTCTTATTAGCTCTTTTCAGTCCTATACTACTACAGAGAAGAAAATGCATTGCTTGGTGAGACTACAGAAATATAAAAATCCATCTTCCAAAAATCCAAAACTTTTAACTCTTGTCATCTTCTAAAAATCAAACATAATTTAGCTTGCTAAATTGTCTTTCTATTCTCACATAATTCTTCCGAAATCAAATGTTAGAATTCCTGCCCTTTCAAGAACAAGAACTAAATCTCTGTTATTGTTATGTTTCGTTAAACATTTTCATTTATTCACAAGAGCTCCAGGAGCCTATTTGGTAGATTACTTTGGAGGTGCAAAATCCCTTGCTTCTATAAATACAGTCTCAAAACAATCTTTCATTAGAAAGAATGACAGATAACTAATCTAGACATAGAGCACAGTGGATAACAAAACAGAAATAAATGTCATGATTGAGACCTAAGAGCATTACACTTTTGAGTTATGTGCCTCTAGCATCATTTTCTAACCCTCACAATATTTCATGATTTATACATTAGAGAAATGGTGCCAGTACTTAGTCTCTAAGCTTGAAAACACCTGAATATATTGTGTAACTGTATGGATTGACTTACCTACATAGTCATTGTTAGACTGTAGTGTAAGATTGAGGACACTGTAAGGGGAGAAACTTGTACAAAAAACACAAAGAACAATTACTCCTTGCTCTACAACACCTCACAAGAAGAATTGAATCACATTGTACTTGTGCACTGCCCAAAGATACCCTCACTTTCTCAGGTCTTGAGAATAGTCTCATTATAGTTCCCCCCCCCCTTCTTTTAGCCTTTTATGTCCTAAGTATGAAATGTATTTTAGTTTTAATGCTTGTTCTGCCAAGAGCAGAAATTACAGAAACTCTACTCTCTGCTCTACTCATATTCATGTATTGCAAAGTTCTTCTCTTTAATGGTGACTTCTGCCTGAGGTAGAACATGCTGTTTCTACAAAATAAACTCATGGTGATAATTAATTTAATTAGTGGGGAAAGTAATGATACTGATAGGCTGACAAGAAATTAATAGCATATTTTTTGAACTATAACAACATGATCAGATCTACAGAGGTGTCCTTTTCAGTTACTATAAAGAAAAAACAAAGACAAACAGAAAAAAGCCCAATTAAAATCTTAAAACCATCTGCAGTTAGAAATGTAAATTGCTAGGGCTTCATGTTTTTGCACAGGGAAGGATTAATTCTGTGTAATACCTGTCCAGAGTGAGATAAAACAGGAATAAAAAAGCATGTTGAGGTAAGGAGGACTAAGCCACATTGCTTCTTGCCCTCAGACTATCTGAATATATGTATATATCTCAATGTTTCCTACTGCTTTTGATAGGGGAATGATCAGTTGGCAGCTGAGCCAAAGCAGGATCTCTGAGAAAGGCAGAGTTTAAAGAGATTCCCTTTTTATTTTCAAAACTGGAGAACAGCTTTTGGGGACTGGCCAGAAGTGTTCCCAACTCTGTAGTTTTTTTTACTAGGTTTATAGTTTTGTATTTTAAACCAGGAGGCATCTTGCCTCAGTAGTTGAAAGTTACTCCTAGGACTCAATAGTAGGAATTGCTGGTTTGCCAATTGGTGCAAACCTGTTAATGTTCCTAAGAACATAAAAGCCACTGTGTTGCATTTTCAGATAGCAATAGGGAAATACTTCTTTTATAAGCTATGATTTCGGGATAATTATTTTTTTTCTTATACTATGAAGTGCTATTGATTATTTATTTTGTTTTGATTTTTTAAAGCACCAACACTTTGCAGATCCCTCAAAATAAATCAGCTGCTTCTATATAAGAAAACACCTCTCATTACTGGTTAATGTGATGATGTCTTCCAACATTATGCATCCAGGAGCATTTAAAAAATTCTGTATTAGTTCATGAGGTAATGTGCTAAGTAGTTCATATAAAAGTCACAGCTTAAGTGGTAATTGGAAGCAGTATTGAACCTTTATTAGCAGTATTTCACTCTTTCAGAACAAGGTCAGTTTGGTACTGCTACTTGTTATGGAATGAGTGCTATAATTTGCTCCCTACCTCCTTAGTCCTCGGGAAGAAGATGTTAATAGTTGAAAAGCCTTATTAGTAGTGAATGCTTTGGGACTATGCTGGGCAGCATTGAACATGGTAAGATAAGATTTAGCAGGAATCTGTGATACTAAGGGAGATTTTCTCAAATATCCATGCTTCCATTTCCATCTTCTTGATAAATTTAAAGCAAAAGTGGTGTTCCTTGCAGAGAGACAGATAAGCCAAATATTTTAATCACATGTTACATAACATGATAATGAACTATTACTTAGCTGCAGGGCAACATTTCCTTACCCTTGATATTAACATTAGAGTTAATCAGGGCAAGGTAATGTTTATAAGAGCTGGGCATTTTAGATAATACTCTTATGAAGCATACAAAAATGTCAAAAAAAAAAGGTCTAATCAATAGTGACGCATACAGTTTAGAACCACCCTTGATAAGAAGGCTTTTGTGTAGCAAAGTTCTCAGAAACTGGGCTGGGTTTTGAACCTCTGATCTGTAATCACATGGAGATTAGAGCTGATGGAGTGAGTAAACCTGTTTTGACTGATTTCAGTGGAGAAGGAATGAAGCAAGTTTCAAATACAGCAATTCCATCAAGAAGTCTTCAATAAAAGCATTTCTATGTATAACACATGGGAGAGTTTCTTCCAAAGCTTTGTTGGACTGGTCTAGACAGGATACTATAGATATTGGTCGTGTGCTTTAAGTGAACTATAAATAGTTCTGATCAGGTCACCTAAAAGATTTAGCAGAAATGGTAAAGCATGTGGAAAGAGAAAACAGCCATAGAAAACAAGTGCCAGCTGCCTGAGGTTACCAAAAAAAAAAATTTTAAAATTTTAAGTCTTCCTCTGTAGTTTTAAAAATGTCTTTGATCTTGTCAGACATGAAATAATAACTTGGGAAGACAAAAAAATGACCATTAACCTAATGTGATTAATGTCATGGTCCTTTATTTACTACTTTTCTACTTTCACCTGCTAGTTAAACTGACATAATAGTGTATGTGAATTGTGTGAAGAAAATGTAAAGTTTTGTAGTTAAATAATAAAGTATCATTGAAGAGTTAACTGTGTTAATTCTCTATTGTACATTCAAATGAACAAAAAAAGTTCCTGAGCAGGATGACTAATTTTGAGTAGGTCATTCTTCTATCAATAGGGAACTAATAGGTTTTCCAAAGGAATGAATCTTCTTTTCAATTTGAGGAGAGGTGAGAGTATGAGGTGATGGAAGTGAGGTTGAATAGAGAGTTTAATCTATGTATCAAGAACCTTTGTCACTGAAAAGTTAGTGAATAGATGAATTAATTTACAAACTGTAATGAATTCCTTTTGGGAAATAATTATTGTGAGACTTAGTTCTTAAACTTGAAACACATTTGACTCTTGATATCAAACTCTTTCTTCCCCTTCATACCACTATAAGCTAGATACAGCTTCATGAATTCAACATTGTGACACTTAGATTTGGTTTTTTGTTTTGTTTTTTTTTTTGCATTAGAATACAACCAGAGATATTCCCTTTTTTAGTTTTAATATATATCTAAATTCTGATGGCAGTTCTTTCTGAATATCCTGAGTGGACATAGCTGACTCTTAATAAATTGATATGTGCTGGTTATATTTTTGAGACCTGGAAAGCAGTTTTGAGCCCTAATATGGATGAGCACCTGGAGATGTAAAAGGAAAACCCAAGCATAATCTCAGCAGTTGAGGTGAAGAACCATAGTGAAAAGAGCCTTGGATATTGGTAAGAAGAGGGGGAAAATCCCATGAGAAGCAGTGTCTGTCATGCAGAGATTCAGAAACACAGACTAATAAGCAAGGGAGATTATATCACTTTGCATTTAGTTTCAAACACATATGAATGCAAGAGTATCTTTGTCAACCATAATGTACATTAGTATGTTATTACAAAAAATGAAGATATTCACTATCAATTTTACCTCTACTTCTTAATCTTTAATTCTGCACTAACATTATGGTACCTTTTTTAATTGTTGATGAAATTCAAGGGAGAGTTACTGCTCTCTGAAAGATGTTATTTGCGTGGAGGAAGAAACATTGGTTATAACTGGCATCTTTGACAAGATCAATTCAAATTTGCACAGCATTCAGAAGTTCTGTTGTGTTGGATTTTACTTTATAATAGTATCTTTTTATATTACTGATTACTGACCAACTGCAATTAATCACAGAGCAAGGGAGAAGAACTGGAATAGTCTTGTTGAAAGTAAGCAAGCAAGCCATCTAGGTGACCTTGTCAACATGTTCATCATTTGACATTTAAAATCTTGAGTGTCTTCCAAAAAGGGAAAGTTAAAAAGATAACATCAGAGAACTACTCATTTCCAATGCTTCTATCTTAAAAAAAAAAACCAAAACCAAACAAACAATAAAAAAAACCCAAAAAACAACAAACAAATGAGAAAATATATTAATGGTAGAGCTTTCTCTATTTAGAATGGTTTCCAAATTTTCATTGGACAGGATCAGGTCTGAGAATCAGTATCAGGTAAAGATCAGTCTTTACCTGTAGTCTTTCTACACCTGTTGTCCCTGAAAATCTAATGCATCTTAGTTTAGTCCACTAAGACACCTTTGTCTCAGGTATAGCAACCTTCCAACCTATCTTGTGTTACTGAAATTAGCATTTTAATGCTAAAAACAGCTTTCCTCAATACATGGAAAGTAATGACTAAAGGTTGGGGTTTTAAAGTTCTTTTTTAAATATTCCTTACTTTGTAAAATGTAAATTCAGTGTTCTGATTAAATGAGTAAATTATAAATTTCAGTATCACTGCAGGAGGAAGTTGCTGACATGACTTTTACTATTTAATTGTAAATTTACTGTGTCAGCCACTTCAGAAGAACAAATTCTGAAAATTTATTAGAGTTTAATTGCACTTCTCATTTGTGTGTTTTCTGAATGGCAAAGTGTGCACATTTAAAACGAATTCATCAGATTATCTAATTTTTGAGTGAAAATGGAGATGTCTAAATAGTTGATATCTGACTTATGTACACTGTGGTAGCTTCTAAGCAATTCAGAATGGGTTGTGAAAGTTTATTTCTGTTAGAAGATCCCTGTAAGTGTATTTGGATAAAAACCTATGAGATTGTCTCACCAGAAATAACTGACTTGAACTGTGGAGAGAAGGAAAAGTAAGGGCTTTTATTTCTTCTGGAAATATCACTTTGTTGAAGAAACCTTTTCCATTGAAATAAATAGATTACATTTTTTGGGGAAGTTTGCTCTGGGGCAGTACCTGTTAAGGTTGTGTATCTGTATTCATTTCACTGTGAATTGTGGGTTGTGATAACAGAAATTCGACTTAAATGTTGTGTAAGGTTGATTTTCAGCATTGATTGCAAGCATTCTTCCTAACTAATTGTGAGGTAGAATATTCTTCACTTCTTCCATTTTTTCGAAGAGTCTATAGAAAGCTGAGCAAAATTTGGATATTTAGACACGCACGGAGTTCATGCAGAGGTCAAAGAAAAGAGAATTCCTGATTTAGGAGCAATAATGAAAGTGCTTTTCCAGAGAGACAGCAGCTGACTTGGAAGTAAAAGTGCCATATATCAAAAATACTGTTACTGTGTTTAGGAAGCAGAGACATTTAAATTCTTCTGAGTTAGCAGTTATAAAATATGTAAATTCTACATGTGCTGTGTATACTTTTTCTTTTTGTTATCCTTTCCTGTAATGTCATGAATTGAGAGGCCTGCAAGTCTCTAGTGGCTCACATGTTGAGGTTGTCACTGACAATAGCACAGGAATCATTTTGTCTGCAGATTTGTATATAAATATGCAAAAAAAAAAAATAAATCCAACTCCTGTCATTCAGTTGGAATTCAGATTATTTGTTTTCTTGTAATGTTACCCACCAGCTGTTTGATATATTGAATTTAGAAAGTTTTAAATTCTATACTAGTAAGTTTCTACTGTTAAAACCCAGTAGACCCACTTCCAGTTAGCAAAATGTCCCATTTGTCTACCTGGGCCTGTTTTCAAAGAGAAGAAATCTCCATTTATACTTTTCCTTGTGAACATAACAGCAACAGCAGTTGGAAAGTAAAGACAGTGTGCAGGAATTCCAAATGCATAAGAATTCTATCATCTCTAAATTGTTAACCTAAAAATTCTGTAGTTATGCCCTATCTCTTTTGGTGTGTTTGTGCATATTATGTTTATATACTAATGGAAAAAAAAAAAAACAAATCCCCATCTCAGCTTTTCTGACTCTTTAATCAGTGAGAATGATTAAGATACCAAGTCTAACTTGGAAAAAATCTGTTTTTTTACTATTATATATCTACAACTATGAAAAGGTATCTGAGCAAAAGTATGGTTTTTTTGAATGTTAGTAGTTATTTGTTATTATCCCATCTGCTATGTCAGTGGAATTATTATTTTTTGTTAATGTGAATGTATTAATAAGCAGTCCTCCAGACCAGGTCTGCTAGTCCTTGGTAACTGACAAAGTTTCTAAGCAACTTCCATTAAGTAGATATTCAAACCAGTATATTCTAGCTGCTTTGGGGATCCTACCTGTTAGGATGTCTATGCCTTTCCTTACTTTATCCTTTAAACTACTCTCTCAGTGGCCTGCCAAAGCCTATTGCACTGTATTTTGAGATCTGCTTTTGCCAGCCTAATAGAGAGTTTCCAGGGAGAGAAGCAGAAACTGAAATCAAAGAGGATGAGCATTGGAGCAGTAAATCCTATGCTGTTGTGTGCAGTTTAATAAGCATCTCCAACACAGATCATTTTATTAAAGCAACATCTGTTACAATCACAGTACTTGGATTAGGGATCAGAGCCATTTGCAGCCAAATGAACTCTTAAAAATAGAAGAGATTTAAATTGGACAAGGATTAATGTTTTATTGGCTTGCTAAATTCTTAAGGTTAACAGTAGCACTTTTTGTGGATATGTTATATGGATGTTCTTTGTATTTATTGTAATGTGTGATCTGGATCATAAGCTTTCTCATTTGTTGTAAGTTTGATTAGCTTTACATCTGCCTGTCAGTAAGGAATTGTGATGGTCAGTGATATGATGACAATATTTTTCCATTAAGGAGAATTTGAAAATTATCATCTGGGAGCCAAGAGAGACTCTGTTTGGACACTTCTACCAGATCTATTATCCTTGGGACATCTATGTCCAAGCACAAGTTATTATTCAGTCCTTGCTGGTGCTATTGCTATTCCTGCCACAGGATCCTTACTTTGCTAACATTAATTATGAATGGTTTAGTCTATATTTTATTTCAATTTGCTTCTCATTCACGTCATGTCAAGCTGTTAAGACACAGCAGTTGACTCCAATGCAACACCTGCCTATTGACTAGAGTAAGCAATTTATTCTGTCTTATATCTTTTTATAATAACAAAAAATTATAATAATATTTATAGCCTTTGCATAAATTCAGAAAAGAAACCCTGTCCCCTTATCTTGTCTGATGACATCTTGATAGCCTGTATAGAAGGAAGCACCAGCCTCAAATTGCTCCTGAGTAGGTGTCTGTATGTATATCTTCTACATTAAATTGGCACTTTTCTACCTCGGTTTTCCATAAAAATCTGAAGTCTCCTGTAAAGTGAGTTATCAAGAAGTTGTTTCTTCCAAAAGGAAATACTACAGACAGATTATGGCAATGCATTGTATTTCTCAAACAGCACTGGTTGCCCTTGTAATTGGACTTTAGTTGGGCTCTTCACAAAATACAGTTTCTCCTTTTAATGATTTTTTTTTTCCTCCCATACTCTCAGACCTAGGGTCAAATTTCTTCAGATTTCAGCTTTATTTTAATTGAAGGGACAACTTTAACAAAAGATTGAGCACAAGCTGTTGCTATCTTCACTATATTTTCCCTGATTTTTCCCTTTCCATTTAAAATGGAGAGATGGTCCAACAACACAATACCAATAGTGTGCAATTTGAGAGACACATCTCTTCCTTTGCAGTGGGCTTTCTAAGTGTTGTTGGGCAAGACACTTAACCACTCTGTATGTTCCCCCCCTCCCAAATGTGTGTTACAGCATTTTCTTACCTTGTGGAACCTGCCATTTCATGTAACTGGTAGTTAAATACTATGGTAACAGGCTATATAAAGAAAGTAGGATGCTTAAATTTAATATGTAATTGCTGGTGCAAAGCTGTGGGACTGAAAGATAGATAAGTCAGAAGGACTGTAGATGATTCCTGGGATGCTGTCTCCTCCTCTTACCTATTTTTTTTCTTGACAAAGTCATTGTGTTGATTACTTGGAATTATCTGAGAGGCTTTACTATTATTTTCTCATTAATCCAAGTCTAGAGTGCAATTCAGTATCTGTCCAGAAGGATTTTTCTCTTTTTCATGCTCTTTAGCCAAGCTTTGTGCTCTATTCTTTCAGGTGCTTCAAGTGCTGTCTGTGAAGTGATAATCTTAACCTCAGAAGAATCCTAAAAATATACTGGTTAATTCCAAGATTTGCTTAACTATAGACACCATCAACAGAATTATTCAATTTTAGGTTTCTATTAAAAACACAATGCCTTTAGTAACTATATTACATAAAAATGAAGGCATTTTCTCAACTGCTTTTGTCCATCTTGGACACAAAGGGAGTGATGCCTTCATGGAAACTATTTTAATATAATCTCCTAACTCATTTTTGTTCATTGCTTAGACAGAGTAGAAATGCTGCAGTGGCTGAGGTGTCTTAATAATAGATGAAGCTCCATGATGTTTAAGGCTGACACACAAATGTAACATTTTACTTAAGTGTTCAGTGCATTCACTGTAGATGTATCAGGACCCTGTACAGGATTAGTCCTGTAGCCTGTAGTCACTCTAGTTGTTACTGAGCAGTACACAGGGATGTGCAATGGATGAAGCTTGCATGGATTAGCCTGATACTTTTGGATGTAGTACATAGATTCTTGCATGAAAGCTTTTGGACTACATACAGGAACTGTGTTTTAACCTTTTGCAAACATGGTTCACGTGGAAAAGTATGGATAGAGATATAAAGTGAAATTAATGTGAAGCCTGTGTTTTCATTTGGAAGGATGTATGAATTTTTGATGTTGGGGAAAATGTGAAGACAATGTGTTTTGTTTTTTTCTCCCCTCCTCCCTCCCAGTTATGTTAGCATATTAATTTTTATATTTCGATATGCTACTAAGTGGGTGATAAATGAAATTATTACATCAGGTGTTATGTCAATCAAGGAATCAGTACCAAAAAAATGCTAATTATTTCTCAGTTAAATAATAAAGTTGATGACCTACAGATTTTTTTTTAATTACTTGTGTCAATAAAACCACCCTAATCTGGTGACTGCACCTCAAAGTATCAAAATATCTTTATATATATTTCATAGTAATAGTTTTTATTTATAAAATGCTAGAGACTTCTCTGGATTCTTTGTTTTATTGTATTGGGAACAGCAGCTTCTCTAGGGAAAAATGTTATGCATCACTCTTATGTAAGCCACAGGATTCTGGCTGTGAAAAGCTGATTAATAATGTATAGTTTTATGAGCAATATAAATAAATGTTAATTCTGTCAAATGTCATAGGAACGGGAACATGCTTGCTGGATTTCTACTTCTGCCCTTGAGAAATTTTGATGCAAGACTAAGCTTACCTTAGCTTGTAGAGCATAGCAGAGTTCATTATAGATGTCAAATGGTAATGCATTTGTTTTAATGGGAAGGAAGAATGATAGACTTCTCTCTGACGTTCAGAACTTGGCTTCATTAGGTACTTCAGTGATTGCCATCATTGAAAACCCTCAGGCAAATACATCCTCTTGAAGAAGCAGCATGTGAACTATTATTCTACTGTGTAGCAGATTTCAGTCCATATAGACTTCTGTATTGCATTCATAGCTCCTCTTCTAAATGTGTAGCTATTCCTGGAACATAACCAATGTTTTTTATTAAATAATAGTGTAACTCTTACTCTCTAAAATAAGTTTTAGTTCAAACATAGTAACTTCTATCCTGTGGCCAACATAAGCCTGAAATATGGAAATGACAAAAAGCCATTTTGAATGTAGACCGAGTGATTTGTGTTAACAGGGAAAATTAAAGAATACGTTGTTGTAATCTGTTTTTGGCAAATACCTAAGCATTACACTTTATATTTCATTATTCTTCATTTTAGTCGCCATTAAGGCTTCCTTTTTTTTTAGTTTAGAAATTCTTGTGTTTCAAAGAGATGTAAGTCAGAGTTCTAAGAGGGCTTAGAAAAATAGAGACAGAATAAGGCCTCAGTAAGTGTTGCATTGTATGTGCTTTCGTGTACATCCTACAGACCATTAAGCCTCAACCCTATAATCTGGTGAAAACTCAAATGAACAGCTTTATATCAGCAGAACAAACTTGATTGTGCAGACAGAAATTGAACTCAGTATAAATGCTAGAAGATTCTACAAGATCTTTTTTTCTGAACTAGATCTTTGCTTGAAGTACACGGTAAAAATTGCAGATTAAACCAGACATTAATTAATTTACTGATAAAATGAGCATTCAGTTGTTAAAAATGTATAATTTACAAAAAAATAACATACTATTAACTTTTTTTTTTGTAGTCTGTGCTTTCTAGATGATTGAAATCTGAGCAGTAAGGGTTTTTTCAGAATTCTCTAATAGCCACGTTTGTATCTTGATTTTTTTCTGGATCCTGGATTACAGTTTTGTTAGCATTTTTTTTTTTTTTTCTTATTCTGGTTCATGTTTATATGTGCCTAGAAGTTGATATAAGTGTAAGCATCCACTCACTGTGAATTATTTTGTTTCTCATCTCTGAGATGTTTTATCTCACCAGTTTCTGGGAGGTTTGTATTGCGTGAACATCTGGTTTGGAGCCTGCAGACCATGATTGTTTTGTGTGACTACTACAGCACAGCACTAAGAACTGGGAAGAGGGCAAGCAGATTCTATGAATCTGTTTGATCTGGTGCTAGGAGACATAATGGGGTGCTGACTTCCAGTTGAATAGTGGAAGAAATCATATAATGAGCTTGAAATTTCAGTGAGAGTTTAAAGGTTCTAATAAGGACTGTGTGAAACTGAATAGTCTCAGCACTATCACCACAGTTTGGACTACCATAGTTCTGACAGAGGGAAAAAATCTGGAGGAAAAACTGGGATAAAAAAAATAGTGGGGAGGAAGCCTGATAGTCTCGTGAGCTTGTTCTCAACCTAGATCCTTTCTGAAGATCCAAGAACAGAAGCTGTTAATAGCCAAATAATGGGGTTGAATAATGATATAAATATTAGTGAAAGGTAGCTCCAGAAGACAATTTGGCTTGACAGGTAGCTCCAGGAGACAGTTTGGCTTGACACCTTCCAAAGTTGACAAGGGAATAGTATGGAATATCTATCTTAGGTAAAAAAATATTTTAATTTTACACTTATTTCAGCAGACATATACATATATATATATGCATATATAAAAAAATGGGACTGAATAAAACCTGATCCTTCACTGTAGTAACTTTGTTCATGGAAAAAAACTTTTCCAGTGATGGC
>JAOEGS010004459.1:0-19961 GCA_025447755.1 Corythornis vintsioides | reverse complement strand
GGTTGGACTAGATGATCTTCTAGGTCCCTTCCAACCCCTAATATCTATGAATCTATGAATCTATGAATCTATGAATGTGGGAAAAGTCAGGACTGTGGGTCAGGATGGAGACCTGAGCCCTGCAGGTACAGAGCCAGGCACAGGCTCACCTGTAGCAGAGCTCAGGCAATGACCACAGCAGGGTATGTCCACATGAAAAGGATTATGGAAAGTGCAGTATACCTTTAACTAACATTTTGCTGTCCTTAACCTGATTGGCTAATAACAGCATCTTTCACAGCCTAAGAGGCTAACCCATGAGTAGAGAAGTTTCTGGAGGCTACAATAAAAATGAACCTAATTAGCAAATGAGCACCCTCCTGCAATGACTTTTGTTATTATTTCTGTTACTTTTATGGATCAGATTATAGAATTAGACATGACATTTTTTCCCTTGGACCAGTTAAGTAAAAAGCACCAATTATATGTTCCAAAACAACCATCATTCTGAGATGAATGGTGTGGGTTGGGTTTTCTCTTTTTCACTCAAGACTGTCTGAGACTGAAAAAAGAAAGAAATGCAGAGATGAATGAGGTGAATGTAGTATTCAGGCAGTGTGCCATGTTGCTTTAAATCCCTTTGCAGAAGGAGGGCTGAGAATTGCCTACCATTTGTGATAACAGGTTGAGAAAATTCTCACCCCAAGATGTTATACAAAAATTTTGCAAGTCTGTATGTGATACTTTAATTTCACATATTCATTTTAATTTCACTTACAGGTGTAAGCAAAATTACAAAAATATATATATTATATAAACTATGTAGATAAATATAAAGAAATGATGCTTGTAATATTCAGATTATGATGCTAGGAAGACATGGAATGATCAGTCTCTAGTTGTAGTTGATAAATTTGCAAGTTTCACCTCTGTGGCTTCATTAATATCAAGTAGAATGGCCTCCAACTAAAAAGTAGGTTTAACTTGGTCCAAATCTAAATTGCCAAGTCCTCCACAGATTTATTTAAAGAAATAATTTCATTTTTGATGTGATTTCATAGTGATAGTAGCTTTTCTTTCTGTAATACAATTGGGAAACATGCGGGCTGGCTAGAGCTTAGTAATTTCTCATCATAAACTTATTATTTTCCTCTGTATCTTACCAATGCTTTGTGTTATAAATTATTTAGCCCTGTGCCCTATATAACCTACTGTGCATCAAAGGATTTATTTGCTCTCTCTTCCTTTGCACGATAAATTAGCTTGTTTGGAAGGAAGGTGATTATGCTGCTTTTCTTTTGAGTGTGTTTCCAGCAGAAGACTGATGCTCTAAAATAATGCATTTAATTAATGGAAAAAATGCATATTATATTTGCCTGATTCCCCTTACCAGGGTACAATAAGCAACTAAGAGAAAGCAAAACAATTTAATTTAAATAAGTATTATTAAATAGAAATCTGTTTTCTGATTTCTTTGTATTAGATTATATTTGCCAGCCTCCAATCTCAAAATAAAAAACAGTGTTTGGAAGCTGATAAAAAAATTCTAGCAATAGAGAGATAAAGGCAATTCTTTTGTGTGGGCTTTGGTTGGTGCTGCACACTACAGCACTAATTGTATTGCAATTAATAAATTGAATAAAAAGTTTTGAATAGGCTAATGAGGGTAATTAGTCTTCATTAGCAATGAAAGAGTCACATATGCATTTAGGGGAGAATAGAGTCCTGAGTGTGTGTCTAGCTTTCCTGGTAAGAAAACAGAACTGCAGCAAAGACCTTAGGGCTTCCATCTGAAAAGACTAGTGAAAATTAAAATACATTTGTTTGTTATCATGTAATTACCAAACCCCTTGATTTGAAGGGGGCATTACTGTGAGAATTACCATACAGTTTGAAAATAGCAAACCACCCACATTATTGTCATTGCCTTGAAAGGGATATCATCAAATCCTTCAATAAAACCCCTAAATATTAATTTTCAGCCGTTATATTTTTTACTTCATTTTGTGGTTCTTCTTCCATACACTTATGTACCAAGTGAAAATATCAAACTGTAGAAAGCTAAGACATACCATTCTGAAGTCAAGGGTCTAGTTTCTTTTAAAAAAATCTTTTAGTGTAATATCAATAAACGTGTTGTTCAGTTCAGCTCAAAGTTGTGAGGACAGAAATCTGACTCAATGATTAATTTCTCTTAGCAGAAGTTGAAGTGTTGAGGTGGAGGCTGGGGGGAGAAAAAACTTTGTAAAACATAGAGTGAGGGGAAAAAAGCCACAGGAGATTTTGAGGAATGCAGAAGGAAGGAGATTACAGCTGAAGTGAGCAGTGAACACAGATTTAACATCATTTGAGTTGAAAAAAAAAACAAAACGTAAGCAGGGTGCCAGTCTTGAGCAGTAATGATTTTTGTTGCTTTAAATTTACCCCACGTTGCCCTTATTCAGTTTGTGACTTTTACATCTATGTTGCATCAGCACAGCACAGTTGTTGTTTTCAAGGAGGAATGAATCAAATCCCTTCTTGGGAGTAGAATTGGCAATATTGGGCTATCAAAGCTCGTTCTATGGAAACCAGCTGATGGATTTCTGGCAGTATAGAAAGGGCAGATGGAGTTTAAGATGCATTAGATGTGTGATTATTTGATTTCTTGGGAAGTTTTTTTTCATCTTCATGAAGTAAAGCAGCTGAACTGTATGAAATTGGCTTGGATGTGGCTTTGGATAGGCTCCAGATTATTGACATGTCTATTTGTTATTAATTGGGTTCCTAATTTAGAAAGGCTGATGTTAGAGCACATCTGAAATAATCTCCTGTTTACTGTTAATTAGCAGGAACAAAAAAAAAAAAGCTTGTTGTCTTTACCAATAATTTCAGACTAGTTAAAGAAACACTCACCTGATTTGGCAAAGCACTTGAAGATGTGTTGACACAAAGGTGATGGGAAGGTTTTTGTCTCCTCCAGTTGAAATATCAGGGAGCTTGGCAATTTTAGATGTGCTCCAAGGAGATTATGCCAAAGCCCTCACATAAATTTGCTTCTGAAGAAGCTGGATCTCTTCATGCCAAAACAGAACATCAACTTTAATTTAATCAACTTAGGCAAATAAATTGAAAGAATTTGTAAAATAAATTGCAATGCTGGCTTACTGCTTTGTAAACAATTAAATCAGGTCTCCAGGTAAATTTTTCCTTAAAGAAAATGTGTTATTTCTTATTACTTTTTTTTTTTTCCTATTCTAAATAGAAGATTGGATCCTATATCTACCCCCATGTCTGTTTGCCAGTGTTATATTTGCAAATTCAAGTGACACTTAGCTGCCTGTTAGGAGAGAATAGATAAAAATCTTCCAGAGCAGGATTTTTACTGAAATTGAAAAGGAATGTATGGTTGATACCTAGACCGAAGTTATTTATTTTGGCTTTTGCTAAGGCTAGTAAATAAATTATTTTGTGGCAGAAACTTTTCAGAGCTACCAGGTGCATCCAAAATGTAGGACCTACCAAGTGCCAGGCTTTGTTAGCATAAGCTTTGAGCAGGGTTTTGTGAAGACTGAGAGCCTGTATGAAAGAATCTATCTGTCCTTGAAGGAGTAGAGCACATGATAAGCAGATTGTGTTAAAATTCAGAATACACTTCTGTCTTGTAAGTCTTAAACTAGTCTGGGCTTTAATGCCTTGCAAACAAGTACTTGTCTAAGTTTTATTTACCTTTTTTAAAATTAATGGAGACATCCTCTCTGCTTCTTTCATTTCAAGTTTGCTTTGTATTTTCAGTATGTTCAATATAATAATCCTCATCTCTGGTGTTTTGAATAGTAGTGGAATGCCAAGTTCTATATATTCAGCTAGCCCTGTGCAGAAACTGAAAATTAGTAGTGCTTAAATTATTTGCATTAGGATGAAGCAGCAGAGACTGTGTAGAGACTGTTGCAAAGACTCTTGAGTAGGTTGTCACCAGTTGACTTTTGAAAAGGCAAAGTCCTTTTACTCTTCTGAGATCAAGATATATCAATGGTATTGCAGAATGTTTTAAGGATGAGTAACTGCATCCACATCTCAAACTCCTGTGATGTGTCCTATCCCAGCTACCTATCATTCCACTCTCCCAAACCATTTATTCTGTTCACTTTTAGCTTGTTCACTGCCTCGGGCTATTGCTTTTGGCATTTTTTTTTTGCCAACTCTCTCTGTGCTCTGAAGTTTGATTAGGAAGCACTGGAGCAGATTCTAAGGAAGGAGTTCACCTGAGAAGGTCATTTTGGCACAGCTCACGATGGCTGAAGAGGAGGAGGTTTGGCAGCTCTGAATTTGCAGAGTAGTTTAAAATAAGGATTATGAAACATCAGTTGTGGGCAACTTGTCCTTCTCTTATCCACACAAACCACTAGTGGATTCACTTATTTTCCTTGTCAGGAAATTTCCTTGACAGAGCCATTACATAGTTGACTTTTAAGCCTACATTCTAGTTGGATCTCACAGAGAGAAACTTTTATGTTTATCACAAAATCAAACAAAATGATTTGCTCTGTGGCTTTGCACCAGCTCTGCAGAGTTCACTGAGACAGAATTAATTCACATAATGGAAAGTGATCCTCTTCCTGCCAATGCATTATCCATTCATTGCCTTGTTATGCTGTGACACCATATTGCAGCTAAGAACAATGAACCAAACCTGATAATGCACTTTCTGTTTTCTCACTTATTCAGAACAGCCTTTGGAAGGTTTATTTATTTTCCTTCCCCCAAAAGCACTTTTCCAGAGTTTGCTTTGGGGACAAAGCAGTAAACACTTAAAAATGTAAACTTTAATGAGTGCCTTTGCAAACTGGAAACTCACTGATGAAGTTAGTTGTTGCTAGTTAGTAAATCAGCAAGGCCCTTGAGAGGAAGATGTATTTCCATGTGGGTAGTACTTTAATAAGCAGCTGCACTCTGAAACAAAGTAAATGCTCTAAAAGAATAATTAGACTGATGGAAATTGGCAACAGGTCGTGTTATTTTTGTGCCATCTGACAAGTTGGTGCAATTCAAGTTGCATTTGATACTATTTTAGCTCTTGCACAAAGCAACAAATGTCTTACTTAAAACAATTGTCTATTATAATGCAATCATTGCTGAAATAAAATAAAACAGCAAATATAATTTCGAACTGGTTGAAATAATACTTTGACTTTCTACTCCAAATAATACAGAAAAAATCCATACAGGTTTTCATAACTCTGGTTGCAACAAATGTGTAGTTTTGGAAGAAAAAAATACTGGATGAAAAGTTTATTTAGTGAATGAGTGCAAAAGGACAGTATTTTATGCTGTAAGATTTGCTTATAAGCATGCTTTAAATAAGATTTCAGAACTGAATGATGCTGATGAGTCTGACATTCTTTATTCCTATGTAGAAAATATAACATGTTAATATTTTTTTGATTAATCTTTTAAGAGTTGCTGAGATGTTATTTTTTTTGCTCTCTCTGGGAAGCAGATATTTGGGAACTTCATCTGTTAAGATATCTGAGCAAGTGTTTCGTTTTGACACTATTAACCATGCACAATTCCATCATCTTCAGCTTCCCAACTTGAAACTTTTTGTCTATATCTTTTTATATTTATTATTATGGTATAATTTATGTTTACAGGCCTCTACAAATTATTATTCCATGTCATCCAAAGCTATGAATGAAAACATGCAATATAATGTAGTGAAAAACAATGGATTTGATTAAGAAGTTCACTTTTGGCTGATTGGTAATGAGTGGCAAGTTGCTTCCATATGAAGTAGAAAAAAATATATTTATTATAAACTGGAGTCCATGAAATTGCAAGTAGAGGAGCTCTCAAGTTCATGTCTAATGCAACTTTATTGCAGTGACATGAAAAACCTAATACATGCTGCTACACTGTTGATCATTAAAAATAAAGAGTTGAAGTTGTCATACCACTGAGAAATAAGATAATGAAGTTGGGTGACTGAGTTGGTTCAAATTGGTGTTTGATTTGGTGTAGGGAAAAAGATAATTCAGGTCCATACAAGTTCATTACTTCAAGTAGAAACTGAAATTGAACTCAATTATAGCTGAGCATGCAATCATAGAATTGCTGTGTTCAATTATCAGTGGGCAGAAGAAATTCAGAATAAGCATAAAGCTAATATTTTATTGCAAATGTGTATACATTTTGAAAACTAAGTGTTCACCCGATCAAGTTTAATTGTGATCTTCCACCAGGAAGTTCAAATGTAGTAGGTCACAGATTCAAAACAGAGAAAGTGGCTCTTGAAACAAAGTGCCAGAAGAATTTTTGAAGTATACAATTCATGCAATACTTGTATGGCCTACTTTGCAACTGTCAGCCCACGTGGTGTGAAAGAAATAGTGTGAAGAAAATGCTATAAATGGAAAAATGTAAGAGGTGTGGGAATGGAAAGCTAACTAGAAGTCAATGTATCCATTGGGCATATTCCATTATTTCTTGTGTTTTGCTTCCTGCCCTTTCCTTTCCTCCTGTGCCACAGAGGACAGTGGATCTCAAGAACAGTTACCTACCCCTTTCCTATAGGGCCACCCAATGATGCAGTCAGAAATTTAGCCTCAAAACTGTGGAATTATCTGATCCTGAACCTCTAGTACCTGTGAACTTTAAACCAAGTGTTTTTTTATGGAGGCCTAAATAATAGTTTAGGGAGAATGTTCTGCTTTGTGCTAGAGAAAGACATTCCAGAATTAAAATACAAGAAAGCATCTTAGAGAATTCTAAGATGGAGGTAGAGGAAGATCATAATAAGAGGTAATTGCAAAAGAATGGAGTTGTGCCATGTTTTTCTGGTGGATTGACCTTGTCTGGAGGTCAGGTGCCCACCAAACCACTCAATCTCTCCCCATTCTCCTCTGAATGGAAGAGAGAAAATAGAACAAAAGGCTCATGGGTCAAGATAAAAACAGGGAGATCATTTAGCAATTAGCATCACCAGCAAAACAGTCTGGACTTAAATAATTTATTGTCAATCAAATTAGACTAAGGTAATGAGAAATGAAAACTACATCTTAGAACACCTTCCCTTACCCCTCCTTTCACTCTGCTTCACTCCTGGTTTTCTCTACCTCCTCCCTGACAAGTGGCACAAGGGGAAGGGGGTATGGGGGTTGCAGTGAGTTCATCCCATTGTCTCTGATGCTCCTTCCTCCTCAGGAGAAGGACTGCTCATGCTTTTCCCCCTGCTCCAGCTTCAAGTCCCTCCCATGGGACACTTCTCACACTTGTCCAACATGAGTCCCTCCCACAGGCTTCAGTTCTTCATGAACTGCTCCAGCATGAGTCCCCATGGGGTCACAAGCCCTGCTAGCAAACCTGCTCCAGCATGACCTCCCCTCTCCACAGGGCCTGCCAGGAGACTGCTCCAGTGCAGGCTTCCTGTGGGGTCACAGCCTTGTTTCAGGCATCCATCTGTTCTGTTTGTGCAGGAAAACAACTTGCCTCACCGTGGTCTTCACCATGGGCTGCAGGGGAATCTCTGCTTCAGTGTCTGGAGCATCTCCTGCCCCTCCTTCACTGTCCTTGGTGTCTGCAGAGTTGTTTCACATGCTCTCACTCCTCTCTCCCAGATGCAGTCTCTCCCCCTCAAATGTGTTATCACAGAGGTGCTGCCACTGTCACTGATGGGCTCAGCCTTGGCCAGCTTTATCAGACATGGGGGAAGGCTCTAGCAGGTTTTCACAGGAGACACTCCTACAGCCTCTCCCTCCCACTACCAAAACCTTGTCATGCAATCCCAATGAGTTTGATAGTAATCTAAGTCCTAAACTGACATGTACAGTGTGAGCTTGGCAATCTTTGGAATTCCCTGAATGTCTGTTTTTCCACCACCCTATCAGATGGTTCTTGAAAGCAGTGTTTCAGATTCTGCTTTGGATGCTGCATCAGTGTCAAGCAGCTTCAGTTGCTGTAGTTCAAGGCAAGAGCTTTTGTCCATTAAAATGTCTTCTATCATTGTAAAAAAGATGAAAGCCTGAGCTTTCCAGCAGTATGCTAGAGGCAGTGTTGTAGGGACAAGAACAGACACAGAATAAACTAAGATTCTAAAATCCTCATCCTTTCAGTCTGTGAACATGAGAAAAATCTATTCATATAGTGAAAACATTTTGGTGTCACAGAGTAATAAAAAAATCTTGGGTTTTTTTTTTTCTGTGACAAAGGGTTAGCAATGTACTTGTGTAATGTCCATTCTTCTCTAGCTTGTGTATGCAATGGGAGATGAGAGTGAGCATCAAAGAGATGGACATTGATCTGGCCACAGGGTTTAAAAGCTTCTGGAGAAGATGGGAAAATCCTATAACTGAGTCATTGTTGTTAAAGACTGGATTTTAGAAGTGCTTAGATACTGACTTTGCCAAGCATTTTTTAATGTCAAGATTACTGAAAGGGGAGATGACTCATGTGCAGCTATTGCTCCCTTTTTAAAAAGCCTCAATTGAATTTGTTGCTAACCTTAAAAAGTTGTCCTTATAGCTCCAGAGAGAATGTTTGGTGACAAGATGAAGATGATGCTTGAATTAATGACTAATAGCTTGGTTTATCTTTAATATGTCTGGTCATTGAAGGAAAAATTTTGTTAGACAGGGCTCAGTCATGCTCTTGAGAACCATGTTGCTACTCCCACACATGCATGTTCTTTGACTTTCTGATATAACTCCTCTAAAATATATATACTGCAAGCATCTGCTTTACATATGCCAGTATGAATTTGTTTCCAACTGAAGTTATTTGTGATGGGAGTAACATTGCTGCTTCCCTTTAGGTCCTGTGTGCAGAGCAATAGAGCTCATTGTTTAGCTGGTAGTAAACCTCAGTTATCTTTTGCATGTTTTTATACTGTATTTTTTACTTCACTTATAATGTAAACATTAGTTATAACATCATTTCTTGCATTCTGGGAAAATCCTCTGTGTTCATTAGGAATATAATAGAGTGAAACAGAAAAGTGGATTCCCCTGAGGCTGACAGAAACCCAGGGTGTTCAGCAGTTGGCTGGATAAAGAAGGAGAGAGGAGTAAATTCTGGTTTGTGCTCATGCTTTTCCATAAAAAGGCATACTCACTGTCCTTGAAGAATTAAAAAAATAGAAAGACCAAATGAAAACTATTATTATTATAAGTGTTATTTAAAGTTATTAGGATGGAAGTCTGATTTTACACCTCTGCTTATTTTTCTTTCTTCATGCTTCTTAAATCAGATGTAGTAGCTGACTGGAATAATAAAGCTTTTTGAAAATAATTCTTCCTTATATCTACTCTAAATCTACCCCTTTTTAGTTTCAAAACATTGTGCCTTGTCACACAGATACTGCCCCATTCATCTTTTATTTTGTGTGGTGTGTCTTTTAGAGTGTGAGAAAAGCAGATTATTTAGTGAAGGTCTAACACTATTCTATGAACTATTAAAAATAACACTTTTTAAACAAACTCTGTGAATTCTGTCTGGAGCAATTTGATTTACTTAAGTATTTTTTTGATGGAAGATATATATAATACAATAAATTTGACAGTTTAAAGGAAACACAAAATGAAATGCTGTAACCAGCCCAATAATAGTTTGCAAAAATCTGATTAAAATGGACAAGTACCTATCAAAGGTTGATGCTGAAGGCATTAGACTCTTCAATTTGTTGCACAGTAAATGGAGCTGGGCTTCAGCTGCCTGTCTTTTGATGTGTAATGGATCACTGCTGGCTTTTTGGCAGTCTTGCTGCAATTTGCTTTCATGAGATGAAGTCCTACATCATTTGCTAGCCTCAGCACAATGGCAGTGCTTGGATTTGCTTTGGCAGAATGAAGCAGATTCGTTGCCAAAAATGGATAAATGAATGGATCTGGCAACTATAAGAAATTAAAATAGCCATTTCTTTCTCTCACCTTTTACACAGTGCCTGCAAATTAAGTCTTTGCTAGTTACTATAGAACTATTACTATAGTAATTCTAAA
This sequence comes from Corythornis vintsioides, assembly GCA_025447755.1. Classification (NCBI taxonomy): domain Eukaryota; kingdom Metazoa; phylum Chordata; class Aves; order Coraciiformes; family Alcedinidae; genus Corythornis; species Corythornis vintsioides. The sequence continues at coordinate 10,011 of JAOEGS010004459.1, read as the reverse complement.
CACTAGTAAAGTAAAACATGTCCTAATCTAAATGTTGCCTATATAATCCTAAACAGAAAAAAATCTACCCCAGAACAACCACAGAAAAAAACCCAACTCCAAAACAAAAAACCCCAACAAACTGATGACTAAAAGGCAGTGTTAGAATCTCAGTAGGAAAGAGTTGACCAGTTCTGCAAAAATTTCTCAAGCTAATGGACTGAGAATTTTATCATTTTAAATGGTATGTGAGTACCTCTTGGATTGTAGAAACAGAAAAAGGTCTTTTATTAATTTTTTTTTCCCATAAAATCAGAGAGGAAAAAAAGCTTCTTTTTAAAAAAGGCATTGTCAATTTGTTTTGTTTGGTTTTTTTTTTTCCCCTTGGAAAAAATGTATGAATCTGTTTAATTGTTGTTCTACTTTTTCCATAAACATATTTGAGAAATTAAAATGTTCAATAAGCTATTATTCAACTAACTTCATTAATTTTTAACTCTATATAGTTCAAACATGTCTATGCAGGTATCATCCAAAAATATTTCCTGCACAGACTTGTCTTTTTTTCAGATTTCACTGGCAGATTTCAGAAGAAGGTGAATTAGTGCCTTTTTTTTTCCCTTCAAATGAAGGGGTTGTTGGTGTTTAAAACACCTGAACCACGATAAGAAACCAAACTATGAATTTAGAAACTGTTTCAACATGAGTTCTCCAAGGAATCCATCAGAGACTGTTTTGATCAGAGGGGCATTCTGAGGTTTTCAACAATAATCAAAAGGAAATTTAATGTTTGAAATTATGAATGCTGAAAGCTCTTTCTTCCAGCTTTGGGAGTCAGAGAGGAGCATTTCAGCCAAGATGTGGAGAAAACAAATTATTTATCAGTATTAGGACTTGATAGTGTTAATTCTTATGCAGTGGCACAAGATGAGATATATTTCTCATCCCACATTAAAGACTTAAACTCTTGTTAGATCTAAAAAACCATGTGTTAAAAAGGTGATTTCCCCACATATGGCTTCAAAATTTTCTGCTGTAGAATAAATTCTATAAAGGTGACCTATTTTAAAATAAAACATTGTTGAATAAAGCAACACAGGAGTGGATCTGGATAGGAGGTCAATAGTAAGTAGAGTTTCAGGAGGGAGAGAAGGAAAGTACATGAGGAAATGAGTTTGCTGAGTAAATCAGTCTTTTCTTCATTACAGAGAAACTTTGCTTGCCATCTTACCCCTCAAAAAATAGAAAAAAACATTCACCACAAATGAAGGTTTGTTGTGTAAAAATAACTTTTTACCTTTGCTTGCTAGTTCTTCCTACATCGCTGCTTGCTGTATCATTTGTTTTCTGCATTGGTGTTTAGTGATAATTTCAAGTAATTTATTCCATTTCATACCTCCTGTGAACATCATTTAGTACTTGATGTTGAATCATGATTCCAGATGAATAATACTCACTACATACACACCATCAGTGTTTCCTTGATGATCCCAGTATGGAAATTGCCAGTGCCTGGAATTAGTGGTATGCAAGACTTTAGACTTTCTTAACCATAAGTGAATGCTTTCCCTTAATCCAAATCACCACAACACTGAACATTTTTCTACTTTAGGTTAAGCTGCTCCAGTGAAACTGCATAATTTTATTATCTAATTATGTACAGATCTCGCATCTCATTATTAATGACTCTGTCAAATAATTAATTGGCAGGCTTCTCTGTGGAAATTAGTCTAAAAACAAAATGGCTCACATTATCGATATGTATGTTGCCATGGAAATTGAGTGTTCTCATTATATTTTGAAGTAGCCCCTGAAAAAGTATCCTTCTGGTTTTATTTTCTATTTTCCTGTTAAAATGTCACCTTGTTGATGGCTCTCTCTCTTTGGAAGTCTGTGAAGCAGCTATGGATTTTCATAGGCTTATAGTAGAACTTGGCCAATGACTCCAAGGCTTCATTTATTTGCAGTTATCAGCAATTGTTATGCTCCGTGTTTGTTCTGGGAATGGAAATATTCCCATTCTGGAAATGGTCTGTATATTACAAAAGATTTAAGAAGAAAACCCATCAAGTTAGGTAATGTTAAATGGAAGATGAAAGCTGTAACCTTGGCTAGGGTGGCAGAAAACTGTATTTGTGCTCAATCAGATGCATTTAGCAGTGATTCTTTTCCCTTCTGAAGACTATTACTTTCATACTGTTTTAAAGTACATCCCTTGACAAGCATTTCTTTGGTTTGCTGAATGGTTTGACCACGTCTTCATTCTCTGTTTCTTGAATGAAATTTTACTAGGCTTTAATGAAACCAATAATGTACCATTTTTTTTTCAGAGAATACTTGCACAGCTCATCCCTGTCTGCTCTGTGTGAGCTCTTATGCCTAAGAATCTAACCAATTGAAACAGGAGGTAATTGGTTATGTGTTTGTGAAGTTCTGCTATTTGAAAATTTAGGACTAGTAACAGCAGATCGAGGTAAATGATTTTACCAAACCCATTCAATCATAAAACTGTAGCAAAAGGAAGTAGCCTCTTTTAATTATTCCTTCTGTAATTTCTGTCCCAACATTTATTGGCATGACTGCCATGGAGATCTCATGTCAGACTCTCCTGTGTGTCCTGACTGAGGGCTGTGAGGATTCCTTTTATCTGCCATACAATCTGGCATTATTTGGAATGTGGAAGGTAAATAATTTCATTAAATGTAATCCTTGAAGTAATCCATTCACAAGGAAATGTAGTTGCTCTTGGACTTTTCTTATGACTTGGCAATAAACTTGAAGTTCCTTTAGCAGCAGTGTTACTATGTATAATACTGCAATAACATGCTCTGGATTAAAAAATCCAGATTAAATTCTCAGAAGGTCCACATGAGCTCTTCTATTTATTCCTGAGAGCTCTTGCTCCAAATCCTTATCTCTGGAATTACATTTCTGATTTCATGATCTAAAAGACACAGCATTTTCTTTACCCTATCTTTTTTTTTTTTCTGGCATTTTTACTGCCATTCTTTGATTTCCATCTTGGTTTTTTTTTTTCCTTGACAATTTCTTGGATGTTCTCTTATGCCATTGTCAAAACTGAAACACAGGGACATAGAACAAGAAAATAATGAATTGCCATGTGCTGAATTTTATGGCATAATGGGACATTGTCATAGAAAGCACTGATATTTTTTGACTAATGAAATTAAATGCTGAATTAGAAAAGTTGCATGCACTTCAATTGGTTTTATTGCCAGGCACTCTCCCAGCAAACCTAATTAACTTCAAGCTACAGAGCACCATTAACAGATGGGACTTTTTGTCATGTGTTTTTTCAGTAACTAAAAAATCTCAGTCTTTTCAAATTTATGGATTAAACAGAAAGATTCATTTTATTGTCAAAATGTCAGTGGAAAATTGAGGGGAAAAAATCAGAAAGAAAGAGAGAGGAAGGGAGAAAGAAAGCAAGAAAGAGAGAAAATCAAAGCTGAAACATTGACATATATTAGAAGCATGTACAGAATGGGACATAGCAAAAGTATTTCCTCCTTTACAAATATTTCTTCAAACAGGATGGGCAATTTGTGTGGAAAACAAAAGTGCCTTAATTTTTTTTGTTGTTTATTTCCTGCTTTGTATTTTCATATTCCTAAGTATGATAAACTGATGCTTTCTGAATTTGGATTCTACAGCATCCCTTTAAAAGGAAAGACTTCTTTTAATTTCAAGCAACCTACACAAATGAGAGGTAGTGTCTTAAAGTATATGTAAGAATGTTGAATTTCTTTGGAGAGAGAAAAAAAATGCAGCTAATGCAAGATGATCTGAACTTGCTAATTCTGTTTTGTGTTGTTTCATTCAGAGATGCCATGTATTCTACTCCCAGAAAGCTGTCACCTTAATTACTCTTAGCTGTCAGTGATTCAGGCCTTTACCATGCATCTTACCTGTGCTTTTCAGTTAATACTCAAATTACTGTTCTGTATACATTTAGTATGTGGGAACTGATTTTTCCCTCTTTTGGTAACTCTTCTGTATCTGCTGTATCTATTTTATTTCCCAGCAATTTTGTTTCTGTATTTCTCATCACTATTACTCAAGTCTGTAAAATAGATGCATTAAATGCCAACTGTATTTTTTAAGGTGTATTTCCAATAAATACAGAATTTTAGTTGCAGTAATAAATAACTAAAACCACCAAGACATTTCTCACTCCAATTAGCTTCCTTTTTTTGGATGAACTTTGAATTTTCTTGTTGTCTTGTAAGTCTACATGAGTTTTGCAAAGGAGAAAAATGACGTAGAAAAAAAATCTTGCTTGCTCACTGTCTAGCTTGGACATGAATGGCAGGATCAGTAAGTCACTGAGACAGATTTCTGAGCTAAGATGCTACCCAGCAGACATTTCCCAGCCGTTAGCTTGTGTCCTGTCAGCAGCAGCAGGTGCTGAATGTGTGCCTTGCTTCTCACAGGCACTTGGCCTGTACTCATGTGAGAACACATGTAGATCACTGCTGCTTCTTCATTGTGTTCTGTTTCATCAGCATGGCTCTGACACAGAGCACACGAACTGCAAAATCTATGGTTATGAATAAAATATGACAGGAAATTTCCCAGTTTCTTAGAATCCTTGTTTGAACTGGTATTATTTATTGCTGGTGTGAACAAGATGGAATCGTATTTTGGCTTCTCTTTATTTTCTCACTTTATCTTTCTCCTTCTGTTCACTCCCTCCAGCCCTCTCTTACTTGCTCATGACTACTAGCACATGGTGTCATAGTGTAAGGTCAGGACAGCACCTTAGACCTGTAACAGATGCTCTCTGTTAAACCCCCTCCCTCCTCAAAGGGGAAGAGAAGGGGAGAGAGACTTGGTGATTAGAAAAGGAAACTGGAACAGCTTTAATGAAAAGAATAAATGGAATATATAACTGTAAGCTGATGTGGTGAGGCCCTGCTTTTTCCACACACCTCATGGGTCAAATAAAACTTTTAACCAGAGGGTAAAGACTGTATTTACAGAACCCTCAGCATCTTGGTTAACACTTTAAAAAAGAGCCAGACAATGGAGCAGATTTGGTTCAGATCAAAACTGTGATTGTGTGTGGTGTGGAATAATACAAGGGATGTTTTTATTATTATTATATATGTTTTTATTAACATATCTGCTTCAGAAAAGCATCTGAAGCCTGTACTGAATGAAGACGTTTTTGTTTCAGTGCTCACCTGTTGCTTGCACAGTGGAGATTGTCAACAAAAATAGCCATAGTGCTGGTAGTATGCATTAGTTATGGTATTCATACAGTCTAATAAGTCAGTCAGAACTGGTATGACACCAGTAGTTTATTTCACACACAGAGTTGTTTAGATAGTGCCTTAAATTGCAGCCACTTGTGACCTAAGAAGCTGTGTTTTAACTGGCAGTTGGAGGAGCTGCATAGCCCCTTGTTTTGTGCCCTGGGTTACCCAATGCTGAGTAATCAGTTTTCAGGGTTTACTTTAAGGGACATTACTTCTAAGCAGCTACTTTAGATCTACCTGCCAGAAGACTGAGGGACATTTTGTTTTGGTTCTGTAGACCAGCAGATCAGATGAGTTGCAGGAGATGTAATTTTCCATCTGTTTCCCATCCTTAGTGGAATTTTTTCTGATTTCTTCCTGAAGGATTTCATTCCAGGATTACAGTAATAGATTATTAGGTTCGTGTTCCAAATTACCCAGTGGATGGCATCATTCAAGAGACACCAAGTAAGGATTTCAGAAGTCTAAGGATGGGTACACAAAGTGTTGTGTACATCAAGATTCCTCAAGCCAAAACTGAAGTGCAGAAATTTCAGTTCTGCTGTCCTGTATAGATGCAGACCTGCTTTGGGTAGGATGTGAAACTAAATCATCCCACAGTGGTGGAGAACCTTTAGGAGCCAGTAGAACAGACAAGTATATTAACTTTATGTTCAGAAAAAAGAGATTAGACAGATGGAGAAGTGATGAATCCAGCTTCTACTGCACTCACCAGGAAAGCAAGTTCTGCTGTCTTAATAGGGACGGGATACTAGACCTAACAAAATTGTTTCGTTCCAAAACTTTAACATCTTTAAAGGGAGGAGGGAAAACGTTTGGATTGCAAGTTGATGGGGATATGTATTCATTTATCAATATGTGCTGCATCAAGGTATTGTTTTAATCTGTTTGAAAGTTAACTGTAGTCTCAATGGACAGGAATGCAGAGCAAATATCTATTTTTACATAGCTTTAAATTTATCCAGTAGCTTTTGCAACCATGTATGCAATTGGAAATTCAGCCTACAATGTCCTTGATCTTGGTTTGCCTCCCAATGACCAGAAACTTACTGCAGTCCTGGACAGCTCTGATAAAGCTATAGTGTGATTTGAAGGACATGCTGTAATGATTGCTTGCTGAAAAATTGAGAATATAGTTTAGCAAAGGTTAGGATCTAGGATCTAATTGTATACTGGGTTTCCCTGACCTTGGATTCCTCTTGTTTGTGGCTCTTTTTCAATGCCAGAAAGCATTCTATCATAATATATAGCACTTGAAATTCAAGTACAAATAGTGTTCATAAGAAAATTAGAGCTGAAATAAAAACAGTTCTAGTTGAGCATTTATTTTTTTCTTGGTGTTTTGGCTTGGTTTGTTGGGGTTTTTTTTGATGTGTTTAAAAGAATGCATGTTTTACTGTACTACTTAAATAATGACACCTTTTTTTTTTCTTTTGTAGGTTGTCTTAGTCTTCGCTCTTAGTATTGGTGCTCTTGTAATATACTTCATAGATTCGTCAAAGTGAGTATTCTAGTCCATTTTCCTTCCTGTCCTTTCCTGCAGCAATTACACAGCTTTAAATTGCTCCATTCATCTTCTTCAAATTAGAGCTTGGTCTCCTTGCCTGAGTGCAGAGAACTTTATAACAGTCCATGGTCTTGGTCTACCAAAATAACTGAAGAATGGGAAAAAGATCTTATATAATCCTAAGTGAACACAGTCATATTGGATCTGTAGAATGGATAGAGAGGAAAAAACTACATTGATGTGTTCAGATGATACATTCTGTGGCAAAATTATGGTTTTTATATTCATTGGGCATATGTAGAATCTTTCCAATTCAAGACTAGGATGAGAAATACAGGAGAAGAATATTTGCCAAAAAATTACAGTTTTCAGGAGAAAAAAGTTGGTTTAGGAGCCTGACAGGAACACTTCTGAAAAACTCTGAATGAATGAGACAGTGTGAGCATGATATCTTGCAGATGTGTTCAGATTTCTGGCTCATTGGTTTCATGCATTTCTCTCAAGATAAGGTGAGCCAGTAAAAATCTGCAAAACATCTCAATGTTTTTTAGATTTACACCAGCATTATCACATAGTGTTGTATACTGCTTGGCCAGGCAGTACAAGATTTCATTCTGAACTTTTGAGGTATGTGATGATTTGCTACAGACCAGTGTAACTGGGAATATCCTCTTGGATATCATTCCTACTCCACCCTTGCTTTCCTATGAAGATGGACACTGTCACTGGTGTAACAGACAAATTGGTAACCAAACACAGAAGAAACAAACAAAAAAAAAAGGGTCTTAATAGAATATTGTCGTGTTGAACCCAGTTATTTTGTGAGGATGATATTCTGAAGTGTCACTAGCTTTTTAAAGCTCTAGGACTACACACTTGCTGCTTTTCTTCAGCCTAGTTTTAGGCTTGTCATTACTGCAGAGGTGAGATGCTGGAGGGACTCCATGTGAACTAGCCTAGCTGTCTGTAATGGCCACATTTGTGTTCTAAGCCAATCCTCGTGTGACTCAGAAAATCAGGTGTTTCCCTGTTGACATCTCTACATCCATGTCTAGGTGGGTGGCAGCACCAGCAAAAGGCATGCTGGAATACATGGATGTCAGGGCTATATTGTGTGGGTCTCAGGCCATACCTTTGTAGACTGCATACCACAAATTACAACACAAATTACTAAGGCACAGGTTTTCTTTGTGGAGAGGAGCCAAGTGGTAGAAAAATTCAAGTTCTATCTTGAGCTACCTTGAAGTGAAGACAATTTTTCCTTCTTAATATTGTGGTGTTTTCATTAATTTTAGCAAATTTTTCTTTAGTATGTCACCAGTGAAGCACAAAAGGTGGAGCTTTTCTGAAGACTTCTTAAAAACTCTTGAAATCACAACAGCGAAACACTTTTCATGAGGTGAAAAGTGTCAAATAGAATAAAACCCATTTCCACTTACAGTTCAATTTCAGAGGAATAAAATGCAGCTATTGTTGGGACAATCATCTTTTGTGAAACTAATGGATTAGATGATGACTTTTTAGGCACTGCATTCTAGAAGTCTTTGTTTTCCTCAGGGAGAGCAAAGCTGGCAACATGGGAGATTTCTCTGGGCTCCTTAAGGTTTCTGTGTGCCATCTAATCCATCTCTGGGTTTTCAGCCAGCATTTAACTCCTGGCTGCAGTTTAAAATCAGCAATCTCAAGCTGACATACTCTACTTGCATTCTTTTCCTTTTTATCACATCCCTTGCCCTACCTTATTCACACGTATGGGTTTGTTTTGTGTTTATTTGAGGTTTTGTTGTTGTGTTTTGGGTGGGGGTTCTTTTTGGTAAATAATCCTTAGTAGATTAGTTCAGATTAAAATAGATAAATAGTAGATTAGAAACTCCTCAGATGTATCCCTGTAGTGAAAAAAAAATGGCTTTGTTCTGTCTTATGTACATTTCCAGTGATATGGTGGCAACTAATGGAAGATTTCAGCCCTTAAACTGAGATTTTGTTTAGCAGAGAAACTACTCTTGGCATCCTAGTCAGTTAAATCCAGTCACATCCTTGTAGGAAATGTTTCACTTGTTACTAAGGTCTAAGCTTTTTCTTTTCTTTATTTATAAAATCTCCATAAAATTCTGTTTTCTTGGCTAATGGTATTTTTCAGTATTTTTCAATGGAGCTAGCAATTAAATGTGAAACATTTGCCAGAGATATGTTGTAAAATATCACCTGTGTAATTATTTTAATATATAGATAACAAATAGCCAAATAATTACGTTTTTATTTTTAAAGATTCGTTCATTTAAATATCTATGTTCCATTTTTAGTTTGAATAAAAGCAGATCATTCAAACACATTGTAAGCAGTTACCTGGAAGAGTTTTATTTAAGAGGGTGATTACTTTAGTACAAGAATAGCATCAGATATCCTAATGATGGTTCTCTTCCACTTCATGTGTCCTTAAAAATTTTTCATAATGTAATTTTTCAAGGTAAGGAAATAATGGAACTGCCCTTCATTCTTAAAAGGAAAATCTGACTTGATATCTGTTCCTTAGATATTTCCCTGGAGTCTACTGAATGTGCTGCTGTAGAACAGAGCTTGATGTCTGCCAATACTTTTAACTTTTCTATGCTTTATTTTTTTTTTTATAAGTAGTTTTCACAACCTTCTTCTTTCCTGTGTCTAATTCTGTTTATTTTTCTGTGCAAAAAGTTGTTTTAGCAATTATGTACAGAAGACCTTATCTATTATCTATAATATAAATATAAAACTTTTATTTATATAATCATTAATGATGAACTGCCTATTTTTATTTTTTTTTTCTTTTGATGGCAGTGGTAGCATGGAAACTGCTTATGATGGGAATATCCTTTTCTGCTATGGTTCTGTTTGCTCTTCTGAGGTGCAATCAAATGTAGTATACAACCATGGATGTATTCTGTGTTTTTTTAGGCAGAGAAATTTATAGGTTGTTTTTTTTTTTCCAGAGAGCTTGCTTTTTAAAAACACTTTTTGAAAAACAAATCCATTTGAGCAAGTTAAGTGTTTTGGGGCAGCAGTATTTTTTTATTAAGTCCTCTAAAACTGGCCTTACCATCCTGAGGTGATGTTTGGACAATGCTAATAAATCCAAACTAAAGTCTGCTAGGAGATATGCTGTGAGGTAACTGAGTTGCACTGAGGAGAGGTCATGAGTGGCAGGTGGTAATAGCTCCAGATCCTAAACCTTTGTGTTTTGGGGGATTTTTACCAAGCAGAAAGGAT
>JAOEGS010004458.1:35261-55241 GCA_025447755.1 Corythornis vintsioides | reverse complement strand
CTCAATGCTTTTTTTGCTTCGGTCTTTAATGGCCAGACTGACTCACTGAGTGATTTGCATCTAGAACCAAATGATGGAGATGGGGAACAGTATCAGGGTTTCTTTCAATAGGAGACAATATGTGAAATGCTTCACAGCTTGAATGTACAGAAGTCTATGGGGCCAGATGAAATTCATCCCAAGAATGCTGAAGGAGCTGGCGGAGGTGCTCGCCAAGCCACTTTCTATTGTTTTCAAATTGTTCTGGCTGACTGGAGAGGTATCAGTTGACTGGAGATTGGCAAATGTTACACCAATATACAAGAAGGGTAAGAGGGAGGACCCAGGGAGCTACAGACCTGTCAGTCTGACCTCAGTGCCAGGTAAACTGATGGAGTAGATCATCATGAGTGTTATTATGAGACATATACAGGACAGCCAGATAAGGAGGCCCAGTCAACATGGATTTATGAAGGGCAGGTCTTGTCTGACAAACCTGATCTCCTATGGTAAAATGATCCGTCTAGTAGATGACGGAAGAGCTGTGGATGTTGTCTATCTTGATTTTAGCAAAGCCTTTGATACTGTTTCCCATAACATTCTCCTGCGGAAACTGGCTGCCTATGGCTTGGATGGATGTGTGCTTCTCTGGATCCAGAACTGGCTGGATGGCTGGGCCCAGTGAGTGGTGGTGAGTAGAGCTCGATCCAGTTGGCGGCTGGTCATAGTGGTGTTCCCCAGGGCTCAGTGTTAGGACCAGTACTCCAACATCTTTATCAATGACCTTGATGAGGGAATGGAGTGCATGCTTAGCAAGTTTGCAGGTGACACTAAATTGGGTGGGTGTGTCAATCTGCCTGAGGGTTGGTTCTCTGCAGAGGGATCTGGCCAGGCTGGAGCGATGGGCTGAAACTAACTGCATGAGGTTCAACAAAACCAAGTGCATGGTCCTGCATTTGGGTCATAACAACCCCCTGCAGTGTTACAGACTTGGGGAGAAGTGGCTGGAAAGCTGCACTTTGGAGAAAGACTTGGGGTTGCTGATAGATAGCCGACTCGATATGAGCCAGCAGTGTGCCCAAGCAGCCAAGAAGGCCAACAGCATCCTGGCATGTATCAAGAACAGTGTGGCCAGCAGGAGCTGGGAGGTGATTGTACCCCTGTACTCGGCACTGGTGAGGCCTCACCTTGAGTACTGTGTTTAGTTTTGGTCCCCTCATTACAGGAAGGATGTTGAGGTACTGGAACGGGTTCAGAGAAGGCCAACAAAGCTGGTGAAGGGACTGGAGAGTTTCTCCTATGAGGAAAGGCTGAGGGAGCTGGGATTGTTTAGTCTGGAGAAGCGGAGGCTCAGGGGGGACCTTATTGCTCTCTACAACTACCTGAAGGGAAGTTGTAGGGAGGTGGGTGTCGACCTCTTTGCCTTAGTTAGAGATGACAGGATGAGGGGCAATGGCTTCAAGTTGTGCCAAGGGAAATTGGGAAATTTAGGTTAGATATCAGGAAGAATTATTCTACAGAGAGGGTGGTTAGGCATTGGAATGGGATGCCCAGGGAGGTGGTTGAGTCCCCATCCCTGAAGGTGTTTAAGAATTGTGTAGATGTGGTGCTGGGAGACATGGTTTAGGGACCCTGGCCGTGTAGGGTTAATGGCTTGATGATCTTAAAGGTCTCTTCCACAAAATTATTCTATGATTCTATGTTCAAGCTTATACCTGTTATTCCTTGTCCTATTACTGGGCATTATGGAAAAGAGACTGGCCACTTCCAACCCTCAAATATTTATAGATATTTAGAATATCCCCTCTCAGGATTCTCCTCTCCAGACTAAGCAGCACCAGTTCTCTCAGTCTTTCTTCAGAGCCGTGTTTGTTTGTTTGATTGGTTTCTTTTGTCTCATTGGTTGGTATGGTTTGCTTTGGTTTTTGGAGGTTATTTCCTTTTGATCAGGAAAATGTTTAAATAAGACATTTCTATTTTCTTGGTTTGTTTTGATAAGGCATGAATGTTTCATTTCAATAATGTGGATACATTTTGTTTCTTATTTTCCAATTCTGTCCATTTCAACTTTCATGGCATAATAAAACATGCATTATAATATTGAATTTACACACCTCCTTTATTACATCTATCCAGCATATAATTGTGATAATAAATGTTGTAGCTCAACTATTATCAGAATGAAACATATGAAACATTTTGATCATACTGAATGAGATATTTTCATGCTACTTGAGGGAACAGGATAGAACCCATATAGATGAAAAAATTCAGAAAATTCAGAATTCATTTCTACCAGCATTTTTTGCTCTGTGACCTTTCTTTAGCAATCTGTGCACTGGTTCTGCTGATGGGAGGTGGGCCATAGTTCTCAGGGTAGTTTGAACCATCTCTTTGCAGCTATTTGATCTCCATTGTATATGCCACAACCTCTGCTTTTCCCATCATTTTTCCTGTTATGGGTTAATTGCTGGGACTCTTCTCATCAGAGGATACTCCTTCTTTTCCTCAGAGGGTAAAGATGATCAGCCAGCTGAAGTTCTCGGGACATGAGCATAGATATAGACAGGGGTTGCACAGAGATCCATTCTATGTGATGCTGTTCCAGAGCTGCCTTTGCTGAGGCACCTAGTAGGTGGAATTGTAACCTGGGAAATATGCCAGATTTGGGTGTTATTTATTAAAAATCAATAAAATTAAGCCAAATTCATTCGGTACATAACTGTTTGGTACAACGTTATGAAACAGAATTTAGTACCTCTCTACTAATATGAAATCAGAAAAATATTTAAGATAGCAGCATGAAATTCCACATCTATATCAACACAAATATACACAGAAGGAATATGAAGTGTATGGCTCTCGATGGTTTGAATAAATACTCTTAATCTCACTAATTTATAATTAAGGGAAAGTAGTAGATCATGCTTGGCAAATGATGTTTAATTTTGCTCTTTTTAGCCTTCTTCACTAACTACTGTAAAGATAAAAGACCATTTCTCAGTAATATCCTGACCTTTTCTTTATGAGTGCATTTTGATTATACATATTATTTTCCTATAAAACTACATTTTCTAATCAATAAGAACCACTAAAATAATTTCAAAACATCATTTCAGTCCAGCCTTAATTTGAATTCAGCATCAAATTTGATTTTTCAGCACACCACTTATCATGTGGTTTGGTTCCAAAATTGAGCTCTGTCAAAATACTGATCTGGAGTGCTATGTTTATTGTATTTTACTAATCTTGCATTAGAAGTGCTTCCTTTACAACTGAAAGAGTTCCTTTTCCTTAGCTGCCTGCCTTGTTAGCAGTCTGTTACAAGTGAATCATTTGTTTATTCCTTTTCACACATCATTGTGAGTAATAAGTTTCCAGCAGATCTCATGGACTGATTCTGCCTGGTTAATGTGATTGGAGGCATGTCTTGGGATGCTGTTTCCCTCCACCTAAGCTCAGAGATAATCCCTCCACCTTCCACAAAAATCACACTTTTTAGCTTCCTTGTCCTGAGTTCCAGCGCTGTGAAGGGAGGCTATTGCCATCCACATCTCTCTAGGGATGGGAGCTTTTGTCCTGTGGTTTAGATATGGCCTTTTGGTCCTGAGGAAAATTAGTGCCATTGTCAGCAAGTTTTCACTGAGGTGTCAGACAGGAGTTCAGCAATTCTGGTGGCGATGTGTGATAGCTGCTGTCTCAGCTGATGCTAAGGGCAGGACCAGGAGCCTCCTCAGTCAAATGAAGTAGTTCATCTATTTTGCTGTGTGTTTATCAGATAATGTGTACGCAGAGAGCCAATACATCCACTGCGCTCTCCCACTGCTTTGTTGATGCTCTGGAGTGAATGGGAGAAGTAAAACTTATTTTAGGGTCTGAAATAAGCCTCTACTTTTAACAGAATATGAACCAAATACAAATACACGAAACAAGGGGAAGGAAGCTGGCTCAGGCTTTCAGGGGAGACTAATGGTTCTGAGGACCTAATTTTTTGGACACAGAACTTGATGCCATCCTTGAAGGGTGTGGAAATCAGAAAGAGCAGAGCACACATCTTTAAATATTAGATCTCTTAAAGGCATTTTGTTTTGTGTCTCCATAACCACTTCTCACTTTTAAAAGCTTTAGCTATGTTTTTGACAAAGTCATTTTTCAGAGTAGCACTGCATTAAAAGAGCAGAATAAAAATATGAACATCCAGGATATTCAGAAATCTTTTGTCATGTCTAATAATAAACCAAGGATTATTTTTCTTGTAACTCAGCTCAGTATTTTTAATTGCAAAAGGTTTTATCCGAGTTTCTTTTCTTGTAGCTTTAAAAGAACAACCCAGTCCCTACTTTGGGATTTACAGGTGAGCAACTGACATTTTCTAACCTGATTGCAATTATTTTGGAACACATTTTATACTTGTTAATTATAGAATGGGTCAACCCAGGGAAACTCTAGAGAATCCTCTCCTCCAGTGTGCAGATATCTTTTAGTTTTGCATTTTCCATTTTTTTTTTAAATGGATTTGTTTTGGGGATTTTTTTCAGGGGGTTGTATTGTTTTGTTAGGTCCTGTTACTCGTTTCGTTGGTTATTACACTGTTATTGTCCTAAGCAACTTAGAAGAGTGGCTAAAAACAAAAAAGCTTTTAAAGGGGATATACTCTTAAGACTACAGAAAACTATGCAGGCAAAGTGCACTATTGTCTATGTAAGTGTGAGCTCTGAAGAGGATTAGGGGTTCAAATCCCCTCACTCTCCTGTGTAGTGCAGTAAGTACAATGTGGGAGCTTCTTATTTGTTTATATTCAGAGTAAAGCAAGATAGCTTTTTTTAGATTTGTTAATGCAAATGTCTCTTTCTGAGCTGTCCTGCTCACACAATGGGTCCTTAGATGACCTGACATTCAGTGCTGTGATTCTTGATCCTTCTGGCCACCACCCATTGCTTCAGCTTTCTCTGGGGATTCAACAGCATTCACACCCATCAGTCACCTCCACAACATTGCGGACGAATTATTGCTGCTGGTCTTTAATAGAAGGGGAACCCACACCCTCCTGGATTTCTGCATCATCCATATTTTTCCCTGACTAACCTTGGAAACAATACAGTGCACAATCCAACCATCAGCAAAAGCATTTCCACTGCAAGTCCTCACTGTGGTCTATCATCTCAATAGATGATATTACCATGTGCTCTCCTTGCAACAAAACCTTCTTCCTTCTGCATGGAACCTCCTCAACAAGGTCTTTTTTCTTCTTAAAAAGCCTGCAGAATAAATTTTTTGTCCCTTTTTCACTCATTCTTTGATCCATTTGGTCCCCTGGGACCCTTTCCTAAGGACTTAATTAATAATCTTTCAGTGTTATGCTGAGAATATGGTGAATTATTTATTCCTTGATGTTTTCTGTCCTGATAAGATGTCTTTTTTAAAAGTGTAACTTTGCACAGGTGGAATACATGAACTATGTGCAGGATAGTGTAGCCTGACATATGTGGGTCTAGAAGAATAAAATAATTCTTTCTGCATGGGAAGATTTATTTTCATAAGAATTCAAGTACTCTGCAAATAAGTTTCAAACCTGTTCTCTGACAGGGGAAAGATCTCCCATAATTCCTAGTTAATATTTTCAAAGCTGAATATCAGGTTTTCATTCTGAAAAGTATTTCATGCTATAATGCCATCTTTTTATTCCCTTTGCAAATAAAATCAGTGAATCAAGCCAAATTTCCACTATTTTGTTCTTTTATTTCTTTTTCATCCTTTTTCTTGAGTTCAGACAAACTTTTTCAGCATAGTGTCTCATGGAGAATTTTGAAATAGCTTTAGGTCTTAATTGGAAAAGAGCTGAATGTCAAAAACTTCAAAATCCTGTCCTCTTCACAGCTCTAATGCGGGACATCACATTAGATGATTATTTGGTCTCTCTTGGCTTTAAAAGGTATTAGTCTATTAATTATAGATCACTGTCAGCATTTCTTCCTTAGACTTTAGCTTCATGTTAATTTACCTTTTTTTTCTTTTTTCTTTAGGTCATCCCTCTGAAATGGACTAAAGCTCCATCCACTTACTTTTCTCTTCCTTTACTTGCAAATATCTTCCCTCTTGATTACTTGTACACCAGCACTCCATCCACTTTGAGTGCTGGCTACCTGTCAGGAGAAATCAGTGTCTATCCCACATTTTTCTTTTCAGACTTTTGCTTAGACTGATTTCAGGCCAGCCATTCTTTGAATTGATACCTGCACCTTGTAACATTCTCAACATCATCCTAGATGATAGTTGCTTGCTTGCACACCTTCACTGAATACCTAGAAGACCAGGGGAGGTAGTATGGAGAAGTTTCACAAGGCAGATGTATCTCCTATATCTGACCCCCCGAATTTTGCTGGAGTAACACACAAGTCATTTTGTGTTTCAGTGAAACACAAAGCTTTGGTGTCTAAGGGCTAAGTTCATGTTGTGTCCCTCAGCAGAGGGCACTTACAGGGTTGCTTTTCTGTCTGAATGAAAAAAAACCCACACTTTTTTATACATCTTTTGCACTTCTGCCATGCTTGTTCGAAAACAGCCCACATGTTCCAGCGTTACTGCTGTAAGGTTGGACATGGCAGGCATGAAAAGAACAGCAGGATAAAGATGAGCAGGATGCTTGTCAAAATTAAGCAGGTCGTTGTGACAAGGCTTCTGTTTTTTTAAAGGTGTTGAAGCTTCAGTGCTCTGGGCTTCATTCACATTGGGCAAATTATTTAGGAGATGTCTGCATAGCCCAATGTAGCATCACAGAGAGACCTTTGAACCGGCCAGTGTCATCCTGGTAGCGCTGCCTGATGGGGCCCAGTTTGGGTGCTGTAACAACAGGGCCAGCCCGCTCTGTCATTCATGCTTATTACCTTTGGCTAAAGACCAGCTCCACTATGTAGGCATGTGGACATTTCCCATTATTGTGAAAACCATAATGTGTCTCTGGTAGTCTCTTAGTCTCTTTATCCTCTTACCCATCTGTCAAAAAGGTATTAATATTTCTTTCATCTCCTTTGCCCAGTGTTTTTTGAACACTTTAAGTCATGAACTGCCTCCAATTGCATTCACAAGAACCAGCCATCAGTCATTGAACAAAGTCACCTGCAAGAGAGCTACGTCACTACCATATGTGCTACTGCTGAAAGCCCCCCATAGTGCTCTCAATAAGCTGGGGGCAAAATCAACTTTGAATCAATGGCCGAAAGTGTTCTGTTGCACTGGTTGGTTGCATGCAGGTCTGCAGCTATCATCTGTCAGGTGCTGCGAGCTTGCCACGCCATAGCAAAGTATGGACACAAGCACCTTAAAACAATTGTTACCTTAAAACCATCTGCTTTACATATGGGGAGGTATAATTTAGCAACACTGCAATTTTGTAGTGCCCAAGAGGACAGTGCTGTGCTTCAATGTTTCTGGTTACACTGGTAAATTTCGGATCATTTAAGTATCGGTATAATGTTTACATATCTTTAAGTAATCTGCTAGAACAAATTTATGCCTTGTCTACCCGCTCAGATTATTTTACTTCCTCTAGTAATATATCATTTCCCATTCACTTAGATTCTTTGGACTCTGCAGCTGAGATCTCTAATTAGGTGTGCCTACAGCTCCGGAAAATAGGTCTTCCATCTTATTTTCATGTTTGGATTCAATTTACTATATTCAAACAACAGCTTTGCTCTGGGATCTATCCATGTTTTCTATTCCAGGGTAAGAACTGAACTTGGATCGGTCACAAAAATAAAATGACTGTGAGCATCTTGCATGAAACCTGTAGTTTGATGGATGATTCTCACGTTCATCAAATGAGCAGGAACTCACACAGAGAACTTTGTATGGGCTTATTTTTAGACATTATCTTGTTCAGGATGTGAAGTTTTTTACACAGGAATTTAAAAGCTCCCATCAATGCACACACTCTAATTTCAAGGCCACCTGGGACTTCTTATTTTTTTTGGTCTCTCTTTTTATCACAATACACAAATACATTGAAGTATAATTCTGCCTGTGCTTATAGGCATATCTAGTCAGATCAAGAGTTTTGCTGCTAACTTCTAGAAAAACAAGACAGTAATGTTTGCAAACACTCTAGATACCTCTATCTCTCTTTGTTACAGATGTGTCCAAATGAAGGATGACTCCTGCGAGGCCTTTGACGGAGGGAAAAAACGCGCCTCATTTCCTGGCTAACCAGAAAAGGCAGAAGGTTTTTCTGAATACATTTTCTGTTAAAACATGTTTTTACTTGGGTTATGAGAGCATTTGTGCATAAACTATCATTTAGTTTTGTAACTGTGCAGTGACTAGGAAACTGACCCAGGAATGGGGCTCTGTTGGCAGGGACACAATAGTTGCTAATGCTTTGGATTGCCCACTTAGTCTTCGAGTGCCCCAGAGCCACATTCTTGGTCAAATGGAGATAATGCTTACCCATCTATGGAAAGTTCTTGGAAATCTATGAAAGTAAAGCACAGTAAGCATGCTTTCTTTCAGTATTTATTTCCTATTGCATCTGCCTTGGTCAGGATGTGTGTGAAAGCCTGGAGTAAGTTAGGGAAATGACCTCCAAATGTTTTAATTCTCCATCCTGTTCTGACTCCTAATGCTGCCAGGTGTTGTCACATGTTGGAAAGCAGATGGGATTAGTGTGTACATCTTTCCGGTCTTCCATGCTATGAGAAAAAAGTTGCTCATTCAAAAACACAAATATAATCAATCAGGATTGTGGGTGCCTAAGGAGTCATTAGGAACAACAAAATCCCAGCAGCCTAAGTGGTCACACGAAGAGGAGTCCAGCAGATGCTGACAAGATCTCCTTCCTGGAGCACCTCCCAGTGAAAAGCAGCCGTCTCCTCCGTTCACCCCACCTGCATCCTGGCTGTTGAAAGCCAGTCTTCTGCAAAGTGACCAGCTCAGACCCTTTGAACAGGGCACAGAGTGAGAATTATCCCTTTTTTTGTTGCCTTTAGCTGATAAAAAATCAGCATGTGTGTTGGGAATTTGGCTGCTGAACTCTGTTATGTGAGAAGCAGTACCAAGCACCTGCTTTTCCTTAAGTAGTACATCTTGACAAACTCCTGGGTGACTTGGTCTAGGTGATCCTGCTCAGGCAGGGGGGTTGGACTAGATGATCTTTTAGGTCCCTTCCAACCACTAATATCTGTGAATCTGTGAATCTGTGAAATTACATAATCAAGAGCACAGTGCTCTAGAATTAATCTCACAAAGATTAAGTCATATTAAAGTACATCCAAAGTGCAACTGGAAAAAAAAATTCTTTTTAGCACACAGACCATGGCAAGTTATTAAAGCCCTCTACACTTGGCAATGTCAGTAACACACAAGGAGAATCCAGATACTGACTGCATTCATGTTTGAGTCCTGAAATCCGTGATCTGAAGGCTAGACTCTGGTGATTCCTCACATTTTCTGCTTTTAAAGAGGGGAATTCTTACTGCCTTCAGTTTTAGTATGGGGTGACTGAAGGCTTGTATTTAGTAGATCTGGAGAGAAAACATGACGGCTTTCTAAGATTTCTGTGTCTGTAGTAACCTCTAAATCATCATGGTGATCATCCCATGCTTGCTTAACACCATTTTTCAATCATTGCAGGAGTCTAAGTGCAGCAATATGTGCTTTTTATTAAAGAGTGAATAAAGGAAGATAGTGGCTCATTCAGCATGTACTTGTCAGTTAGCTGCTCATGCATGCAGAGAATAGCTTATATTCTCTCTGAATGCTATTGTTTTATATATATATATATATATATATATATATATATATATATATGTATAAAATGCCACATGAATACAAAATGCTGTTCTCAAAGACTTGGCCAAAACAGAGTGTGTTTTCATCAGGTCATCTCTCGCAGGGGGTTCTCATGGAAGCCTGCATCCCTTGTTAAGTGAGATCTGCTGGTACCCAGTTCTTATAAATTACTATAGAACACCTTAAAAATTTACAATTATTTTAAGGACCAGGAGAAGTGCATTCTTTCTCCCCCAAACAGCATTCATGCTTGAAGTATTTGCTCTGTCTTTGTTCTGGCTTTCCACAAAAGTTCACTCCAGGGGGAAATAACAAAGTTCCGAGTGAGGGAAACAAATTCAAATGCTCTAGTCATCTTCGCTCTGGGTGTGGTAACACTTGAGCTGTGATAAATAAAGTTGCATCTGTCCCTATCTGTTGTGTAAAATCATGAAGGCAAAGTGCCCAGCTGCTTTGCAGTGATTAATGTGTCTCTCAAGAATGCTCCCCTGTCCTGATTCACAAGGGAAATACAGAAGGGTGTACAATTAGTGCCTTTTAAAAGAGAAAAATAATTCCCATCCTCCATGGGACTAGGGCACAATGATGGAGATACCAGCTCACGTCCCTCAGCATGTGCTTTTGCTGTGGGAAGTTAGATACATACCATCAGTGGATGCTTCTTTTCACCAACTTGATGGTAAAGATGACATATAGCTAGGTAGACACTCCTCTGCTTCCTTTGTCCAGGTTTTAGATTAGTTGTTTCCATGGAAATAGGTTGTTTCTGTTTATTTATATCTGTATTTTTCCTGAAATCCTTATTTTACTGTGATTTCTTTCTAGGAGTGTCCGAAACAGCCATCTCAAGGCTTCCTAATCCCTTATCTTATAATTTTTTCCCCCCATAATTTTATTTGCAAAAAGTTTAGAAAGCTGTACCATTGACCTACGGAAATTATTTGCAACACGTACAGATTTAATGAAAAATAGCTATCAGTATTGCAAACACACACTGATTATTTTAATAGCAGCACATACATGGTCAGCAAAGCAGGTTTAATCTGTATCTTTGTATCTTGTTTTGTTGTTTTGTTTCCTTTGTTTGTTGTTATTTTAAATCCTTTTCTTAAGAAGAAACTTTGCAAGTTCATAGGTAAAAAGTGCTTTGGCAGAAATATTTTAAGAGTGTTTTAACATGTGTATCCAAAACCTTACTGTTTCTCTTAAAAAATAAATAAATAAAGTGAAATAGAGGAATGTCAGCTTTCTTGCTTTCCTTTTTCTTTCTCATTTCCCTCAGCAAGACCAAAAGCAAGAGTTGCTATGAGACACATAAAAAAAAAAAAAATCCATTGGAAAATGTGGCAGGACACAAGGTATTTTCAACCACATCTTTTCACTAGTGATGTAACATGTCACAGGACCTCTCCTGTGAGGACAGACTGAGAGAATTGGGATTGCTCAGTCTGGAGAAGAAAAGGCTCTGGGGAGACCTTCTGCTCGGGCAGGGGGGTTGGACTAGATGATCTTCTAGGTCCCTTCCAACCTCTAATATCTATGAATCTATGAATCTATGAATCTTGTGGCTTCCAGGATCTGAAGGGGCTCCAGGAAAGCTGGGGTGGGACTTTTTAGGCTGTGGGGCAGTGACAGGACTGGAGGGGATGTATCAAAACTAGAGATGGGTGGATTCAGATCAGCCATGAGGAAGAACTTCTGGAGGGTGTGAGACCCTGGCCCAGGGTTCCCAGAGCGGTGGGGGAAGCCCCATCCCTGGCAGTTTCTCAGGCCAGGCTGGATATGGCTCTGAGCAACCTGCTCTAGTGGAAGATGTCCCTGCCCTTGGCAGGAGGGTTGGAGCTGGATGAGCTTGAAGGTCCCTTCCAACCCTGAGAATTTTATGCTTGTATGATTCTTTGACATCCCCCATAGGTCACCCTGGACCACTTAAGATACGTTAACAAACTGAGCAAATTCCTGATCTTGGGGGTGCAGCTATGAAATCTAACTGCAAACAAACGGTGCTACAGCCATAACTGTCCACAAGTTCAGCTCCTTGATGGGAGATGGCAAGCAAGTTTTGGTGTTTTCACTCCAAAAAGGATTTAGGAATTTACGTACTTCAGTTCAAATAAATGCATTTGTTCCAGAGGAACTGAGGTGATGTAATGATATGCTGTGGCACAAAAAAAAAAAAAAACCAACAAAAACCAAACCCAAACAAAACAAAACAAAACAAAACAAAACAAAACAAAACACAAAAAAAAGTAGACTGCAATTACATTGTGATGCTCCCACCACAGTCATTATGTACTCAGATTATCCTCACTGTCTCTCTCAATTGCATCAATTAGAGCTGTACTTTCATTTTTTTGGGGGCAATCTTCTTGGTTTGGCATGATGAAATTCTGCTTTTACCTTATGCTACACAAGTCTTTATATCTTTCTTGGACTATTTTGAAGCTGCTCCGAGAAACTTCATGCTAATTTGCTTACTTGTGCTTTTACTGCTTCTTTTTGTTAGTTGTTAGTCACTACCATTACTATTGTCCAGACTTTCTCCATGTTACTGTCACATTCATTTGCCTCTTTCCACTGAACAGTGAGCAAATCCTTGATATCTGATGCATCTAAAAGATCATGCATGATGCAGCTATGATTTCTTTTTAATGTGTACTTCGTGGCCCCATCTCCTCTTCTACTTTGTGGAGATTTCTTCAGCCACATCTGAGCATCACCAGAATAAAAATGGAAATGTTTTGCTGAAAGCAGTGTTTGAATACATGCTGTGAATTTATCAACTCTTCTGTGCCAAACTGCTGGAGGTAAAACTGATCCCGTGTGTGCAGGATAAACATTCCCCGTTGACATAGGAAGTTAGCAAGCCTGGTTATCCTGGCTTATAGACTATATAGTCATTATCTTTCCTACCATTGGAGGTGGAGATCTGGGGTAGACATTTGGTACCACGTCATTAGCCTTCACAAATATGCCATTTTGAATCACTCCATTTTTACAACACAGAAAGCAAATGGAAAAATGTTCTCCCGAAATCTACCTCTCTGGTTGACAAAAGCTGTGAAGCTTGGCATTCTCTTTGCAGTGTGTAGACAAAGAGAATTCTACATTCATAAATTAAAAAGGCACTATTTGTAACATCTACTTGACTGTTTTAGCCATCATTATAACAAATGACCCTCCAATCAATACTAAAGAGCAAAAATTGTCAGCTCAGTAGCAGAACCTCTTTCTATCCCACAGATTCAAATAGTTTTCTTTTCAATGACTCCTTTGTACTAGGGATTTGAGGTTTGCTAGGGGAAGCTGTTTTGGAATATGGGGATGCTGCAGAGTGGATGCTGGTATTCTGAGCCCCAACTCTGCTTTTGATGGCATGGGAACAGACCAGAAGCAACATAGCTCCTTCTGGCTCGGGTTGGTGTGATTCGGCAGCTGCACACAGGACCTGTGTTTGCTGCTACTGAAATGAAGCCACCGACCTAAAGAAGAGCCATCTATTTATGGGAGCTTGAATTCAGTGCAGGGATGAAAATGCAGCATGGACATATCCTGTACTTAACCCAGTTTACCGCTGGATCCAAAAGGAAACAGGACACATTATCCAGAGCTTTATCTGCCCTTGCTACATTTTCTGTTTGTGCTCTGATGAACTTCTACCTATTCAAGCATGCTGAAGACAGAAATATATGTAGTGAACTAACTTTGTTATATATAGCATCGATTTCCCTGTAGGAAGCTGTCTGGAGATCATTACTTTAAGATCACGTTATGTATCTGGACTATAACTTGCACTTCCAAACCTCACTGAAAAGGCACTGCCTTCTCTATGAAATGTGTTGGTATTTTATTCATTCATTAACATTCATAACAACTTTTAAAGTTAGAATATAAAAGGAAAATAATACCAAAACAAAGGATTCATCTCAACACTTCTTTGGTTTTTTTGGTAGCTTTGTTGCTTTGTTTTTGTGTTTTGTTTTGTTGGGTTTTTTCTTCATGGTGATATTCAGATTTAGTCAACAATAAAAGAGTAAAAGTGTGAACATGTGAAAGAACAACTTTGTGGAGCTGCCTGACAGGATTTGGAAAGAAAGAGTTTGTGTGGTTCTTTTGTTTTTGGTTGGTTGGTTGGTTTGGTTTTTTTTGTATGTGTGTTTTTGATGGTTTGTGGTTTTTTTTCCTTTCACTCTTCTCTGATTTAGCCTCAGAACTGATCTGACAAAAGTGCCCGTCACTGCATTTTTTAGGGCAGACCAAGAGAAAGGCAAGTGCATTATATTCCCCCCCAGGGTAAAACCAAAGACCTGCTGTATTTAAATGCAATTTTGCCATTGGCTTCAGTAAAATCACAATATCAGCATTAGATACTCCTGCTCATAGATGTCAGTAAGGAGAAGAGGGTGAGACCAGCAACTAATCTGATCCTTTCCCTCCATCATGGTCCTGTCCAGCTTGTGGAACAGGTGAGCTGGGATACCCTGAACATATCTGCATATATAGCCTTTGCAGATACTGGGGTAGGTTATTTGCAGCCACCTACACATTTATCAGTCTTTCTTTTGCTTTCCTACATGGTAGCCCAGGACAAAGCAGAATTTAGGTTTGATGTATGAGACACCTTGTAGCCTTATGCGAGTTTATGAGCAATCTGAGCAAACTGAAAATGGACCGTTTAAAATGTTGCTCTTAACAGATATTATTTACAGTCAGTCTGGCAAGATGAATCCAAAGTATAAATCAAACTTTGGAGCACAAATCTTGTTAGTTGCCATGTTAGTAAATCAGCTCACCTAAATAATCTTGAGCTTTTGACAATGATGCAGCCTTCTGGATTGAAAATTCAGCTCCTGCTTGTGCAGTGAACTTGATCTGCTGACATTTTAAAGGATTGAGATCCTATTTCTGATGGTTCAGTTTATACTCAACAACAAACTGTGTTGAGCAGCACTGAGCTGAATGCAAACAGCTGATGTTCAGATCTGTCCCCTTTGACTGAGTAGAGTAGGGAAAGTGTTTAACATGTACACATTTTCCAACAGAAAATAACAAGCAGACACAGGAATGTGGGGACACAAATAATACAGCACATACAAAGAATATTCCCAGGAACTTCTGGTTTTTTAAACTTTTTTCATTTGGAAGGAAAATCTGATGTTTTCAATTCATACCTTATCAAACTTATTCCCAGAATAAAAAGTTTGTGTTAGAGAAATGTGATTTCTGCTTTTCACTGAAAATCTTGTATTGTTTGGCAATAAATTGTATTCTATACATCTTCAATTGCTAGCCCACTCAGATGTGATGGCCCTTAATTATTCCAAACATGATCTAGTAAAATCTACATCTGGAAACATTGTCACTTTTTGCTTCTGACATTGGGAAATCCAACTTAATGTTAAACACATACTCTGAAATTCAAAGCTTTGAGAGAAATTAGTACAACTAAACATTCCTACTACAGATTAAATTTAAAAATAAATTGTTTGCTCCTTCTATTTAATAGGCACAGTCTTTCACCACGTTTTGGTGTGCTGTGTTTTCTCCATATATCTGCTCACTGGATGTTTTTCTTCCACAAATCTGATATTTGCTCTCACGTGATCCTATCAACACAGTTGTAATGGAGCGGTGCTCTCCAGGATTCAGAGCCTGCCTGTTTTGTCACTGCTGGGTGGGCAGACAGGAGTTTCTGATACATGTGCATGATTGGTTTTGCATCTTTTCCAAAGCCTATCAAGATACTTACTCTTCAGGTTGTCTCAGGGAAAGGAAAAAAGTGGATTTCTGTTACTTTTTGCATATAGACAAGGATAAAACTAGCAGAGACAATAATTAATAGATATGAAGACTAATAGTAAATTTGTTAAAAATAAAATAAAATTGAAAGAAAAAAGAAAAAAAAAAAAACCTCTGAGGAAAACCAGGTACCAGCCTCCACTCAGTAGTCTTCAATGCACTTGGAATCAGGTTTTCCACTCCATTTGCATTCTGGGCATTTTTTAAAATTAAAATGATAGACAGCTGGATTATGTTCCTGGCATATTCACCAAGGGCATGGTTAGCAGAATTGGAAACTACAGAAGATGCCTTCAGACTGAGTTTGTTTTTTCCGCATACTTATACTGGTAAACAAATCTGATAAGTTTGGAAAATATCTTTTTGCCTCAGCTTAATTAGACTGGCATTTTATAACAGCTTGTTAGAGTACATGATCCGTTGCTTTGATTAGAATCCATATATATGAAATAATGTGGAGGTCATTAAAAAATGGCATTGTTATGCACACACCAGGATATGCTTGAAGACCACATGGGCGCTTGCCATCCTGATTAGATCATCTACTGGTACAGAGAGGTTCAAACTTAACTAGCCAACTTAACTGGCAGTGCAGAAATATCAGTGTTGCTTGGCGTGGGAGTGAAGAACAGATATAATATAAATGAAAACAATCAAAGCCTAGTTTTGGGTGCTTTGTCCAGACTGTTGAAACCCAGTGGGCTTTACTTCTAAAGTTCTTGCAAACTTGGTTTTAAAGCTATTGTAGAAGATGCACTTCTGTGTGCACTATAGTTACAGTAGATGTCTTTTCTCTTGTTCACCGAATTCTTACTGAAATCCTAAAAGGCTTAAAATATTTAAATAGGAGAAGGAGCATTTAGAACTCATAAACTGTTTTCCTCAGAAGGCTACTTATGGCAACACAGTGTTTCTGAAGGTAAATCTATGGTCTTTTCACTTGTTATGAAGGGGGTCAAAGGATTTGTTGGGAGTGGTAGAAACATTAGTTTTGAATAACTGAACATTCACAGGATCTTTCTAGCTCCACTACAGATCTGTTATGAAATAATGAGTCTTTCTACTCCAACATTCCTTGAAGTTTTGCAGGGAGATCTAAACCTGTCCTAAGTCCTGGGTAGCAAATTGATATGGTGGGATGTAGCTCTACACCACCTTGTCTCTGCTGTGGGGTCCATCAAAACAGGCATTGCAGAAGACAGTTGATACTCCTTGCAGTGCTTCAGAGGTTCTGGGTGGTGGTAAATCTCACAGAGGTACCAGAGGAAGTAATTATAATTCAGAAGGGGCCCTTAGGGCTATGCAAATTGTTCTGGCTTGTCTCTGTTTCCTGGAAATCCCCAAAAGTTGGAAGATGGAAGAATAGCTTAAAAATTATATTACTTCCATAAATAGAATCATAGAATATCAGGGGCTGGAAAAGACCTCAAAAGATCATCTAATCCAACCCCCCTGCCAGAACAGGATCACCTAGACCAGATCACATAGGAACACTTCCAGGAGGGTTTGGAATGTCTCCAGAGAGGGAGACTCCACAATCCCCCTGGGTAGCCTGTTCCAGTGTTCCATCACAGGTGAGTTCTGTGCTGTATTTTTCAAGTTGTTCTTCAGCAGGCAGAAAAGCTCATGTAGATGCTTTTCAACCTACTAAGGTGCCGTGTAAATCATATTGCTCTTGGGTCTTTCAACTCCGCATTTTTCTTCTTTTAATTTATATATCTATTTTTACATATCATTTCAATCCACTAAGTCTAGAGCTGTCATATTGCAGGACAGAACAAAGCAGCAAAGTTGTGTGCAGCAATTAGAGCAACTATATTAGAAAATGTCAGCTGCTGTCTTTGATGGTAAAGTAAATAGATCATGTTTGCTATTTGTAATGTTCAAGTTCTATTTTGCATGAGTCCATAAAGGCAGTTTTGTTAACAGCAAACAAAGAAAGGTCAGAAGCTGGTCCTAGAGAAAATGAGATTGAATTAGAAGATGAAAGAGTTGCCTTGAAAAAAATAAATAAATTGAAGTTTGAAGCTCTCCTGATTTTCCTTCAAGGAATGCTTGGTTGATGTTTTCAAATTTGCCATCATAGATATATTTTAAGTAAAAGTGATGATCTTAACATAAAACCATGTGTTGCCAGGAAATGAATTTTAAAGTAAAATCTCAAATATTGTAACAGAAGTGCAAAAAATGGCATCAATGTGTCAGAGGCAACATCTGATCTTAGATGCTACGTGCAAAACACATTTTCCTAGTAGCACTCAAGCAGAGTTTTGATGGTATTTGTGTTCCCCAGCAAAGATAC
Organism: Corythornis vintsioides; assembly: GCA_025447755.1. Taxonomy (NCBI): domain Eukaryota; kingdom Metazoa; phylum Chordata; class Aves; order Coraciiformes; family Alcedinidae; genus Corythornis; species Corythornis vintsioides. Next base: position 37,375 of record JAOEGS010004458.1, on the reverse strand, counting down.
AAACCAGGGCTCTGTCATGTTTCATCGGCAGTTATTACATTTTAGTGTTGCATCAAGATTAAAAATATCTAAGTGTCTCTAACTAGCAGTGATGGTGTTATCTTTCAACCACAGTTTCGTATACTTGTTTACAAAGGGCATGCTTTCAAGCAAGATTTGGCACTTCCACAGCCTTTCTTGCCCTCTTCTTAATCTTGGTGAGATGCTGACACTAAATCTGTGACATGGCTATTGTTGCCATGGCAACAATTTGATGTCATCCTCATGGATTCATGACTTCACTGTAGTCTCCAGCTGAAAGTAGGTCTGGGTTATAAGGACATTTAATAAAGGCCAAGTTTCTGAAATAACAGCAGACAGGCAGTTGAGGAAAAATAATCTGAATTTCATTTGGAACAAAACCTTGCATTCTTGTGAGGTCTATGGTGATTTACTTTTAATAGTTTTGGGGTTTTTTTAAATAACAACAAAAGTGAAACCTGCATTTCATTAATCAACACTCTCTGCCAGTTTCCCACACAGCATATTGTAAAATCAGCTAACTGTTCCACTGGAACACATCTGTTAACCTTTCTGTAAAGGTATTTTGATGGGTCCTCCCTTGTTACCATCGTAAATACGGGTTGTCAAATTAGTTTCCCTGGCTAGCATTAATGATATTATTGCAAATATCTGCAAATGGCTTGTTTGTAAACCCTTCTGAGATCCTTTTCTGACAAGTCCTGGAACTATGTGAAGTTTTTTTAACTGATCTAGTTCCTTTCTGATTCTTCTGCTACCCTCCTCACTTGATGGTCATTTTTCTCCTTCACTGTCTGTGAGCAGATAAAATATTCCTGCTTCCTCCAATCTCCCTGGTGAGCACAGATGCAAGGAAGTCATTTAGATTCCTGGTTCTGTGTGCTTGCCCTGTCTTTCAAAGCCTACAGTGTTCCTTCATCAAGATTATTACTTTATATGACTGCAAAACCCTTTATTTGTCTTTGCAGCTTGTGCAACCCTGGTTTCATTTTCACGAGTGGTTTGCCAAGGCCATGCTCCCTGATTAACACAAGTGTTTCTTCTACAAGGTTATTGTCCATACACACTTCGTTACCAATCCCTGCATTTCCCTGGTCACCTATGTTTGTTGTTTACTACACCCAGTAAAAGTTTAATCCTTAATGTGTTTTTGTTGCACTGGGCTGTTGGAAAGCTGCTGCTCAAGGCTCAGCTCTTCTTTCTTCTGCCTTACTACTCTTTTCTCCAGCAGTCGTTTTTTAGCAGTACAAACTTTTCTTCTTTTCTGCCAGATTTTAAGGGCCAAATTGCACATAGGTTTTTCATTTTGAGGATTCTTCTGCTCTTTGTTTCCTGTAAACACAGGTTAGCATGTGAAATCCTCGTGAAGTTAAGTGTTCAGTTCCACTGCTCCCTGGTGTGTAAAATATGAGCCTGATTCTGTCTTGCTTGTAGTTGTGTATCCATATTGAATTAAGTGGTTTCTGCAGACAAAAATGAACAAAATATGGTCTTGATTAAAAATAGCAGAGTGCTGTTTCCCATCCTCCTGCCAGACCTTCACTCCTAGCCAACAGTATTTCACTCTCAAAAGTGCCAGAGGCATCTCAATGCCCAGATATCATTCAGAGGCTAATAACCCCTGTGGGTGGACTCACACCATGTAGCTTGATATAATTCGGCTTGAACCATATATTATATGATCATAGAATAATTCATTCAGGTTGTAAAAGACCCTTGGGATCATCAAGTCCAACAATTAGCCCTACTCTTCAAGGTTCACCCCTAAACCATGTCCCTCAAAACCACATTGAAACAACCCTTAAAAACACAGAGGGATGGTGACAACCCCCTCCCTGGACAGCCTGTGCTAGTGTCTGATCACTCTTTCAGTAAAAAAATGTTCCCTAATGCCCAGTCTGCCCGTCCCCTGGTGCAGCTGGAATCTGTCCCCTCTTATTCTATCACAAATGATCTGTGACCAGAGCCCAGCACCAGCCACTCTACAATGGCCTGTGAGGTGGCTGTAGAGTGATCACAGAATCACAGAATATTAGGGGTTGGAAGGGACCTAGAAGATCATCTAGTCCAACCCCCCTGCCTGAGCAGGATCA
>JAOEGS010004457.1:0-75723 GCA_025447755.1 Corythornis vintsioides | reverse complement strand
AGCCCCATCCTTGGCAGTTTCTCAGGCCAGGCTGGATGGGGCTCTGAGCAGCCTGCTCTAGTGGGAGGTGTCCCTGCTCCCTGCAGGGGCTTGGACTGTGTGACCTTTAAAGATCCTTTCCCACTATTCTGTCATTTGATGAATTTCATACCTTAGGCAAACTAAAAAATGTGAACTGAATTTTTGCTGTCATGAGTGACTAACATCTCAGAGTCAGACAAGACCATCATGACTTAAACCAGACTGCCCTGTTTAATCATTAGAGGCAGAGTTGTTGTCTTCAGTAAGAGATAATGGCACTGAGTATCATTAGTGCATGAGCTGGTTTTCAGTAGGAAACCCTAGTCTAGGGAGGTGAAGTGATATTTGCATATGACCTTCACCAAAACCTGCTGACAAAGTGAGCTGCTATTTCTAGTGATGAAAATAAATCCAAAATAACAATAAATCTGACCTGTAACGTGTGTCTGATGCATTCCAGGTATCTGTCATCATGATGAGTGTGGTGGAAATGCTCTGATCTCTAAACTGCTCCCTGTGCTGCTACCCAGGTCTGATTTTGAAACTGAACAATGGCTTAGTAAAGTTTCTCTTGATTAGCAGAAGTAAATTTTGTCCCCAGAATAGCCAATGAACTGGTTTGTGCTGCTTATTAGAGATTGTCCTAGTAGTTAACTTCCCAGGGCTTTGCCTGGGGCTGAAGTGGTTTCTAAGGGTCCATCATTAACTTCAGTGACAAGCAGGGGTAGGCTGATTGTCAGAATTAGCCATGACACACTGTAGGCCTCCTGCTGTCACTCTCAAAACTGCAGTGACACCAGATTTTGCACCATTGCTCAGTGCCTGGGTGTGAGAGTGACTGTGCAACCAGGTTATTCTACATACTCTGGAAGGCAACTTTATGCTGCATTTGTTCAAGCTCCTCCTCAATGCCTTCAGCACCTCCCCACGGGGTCTCTGTTCTTCATGGGCACATCTTGCACACAGCCCAGTGTTGTGGGTTAACTCTGTGTGTGTGTGTGTGTGTGTGTGTTGCTGTGGGTTAACTGTGTTGTTGTGTGTTAACTGGGACTGAGGCTGCTGTCACACACCAGAGAACTCCTTCTCTCCTCTTCAACAACCTCACTGGAAATCTCTGTTACCCTCTTTTTTTGTACCTCCCTCTCTCCCACAAACACAACCCAGCTGGGAACCCAGCTGTTGACAGTGCCCATAGGTAACTAGGTCTCCAGGGTGGTAAATCATGTCAGGATCTGAATGGGAACCTTCATTCAGAAGGGTCTTCTGTACTGTGATGTACTATCTTGCACTATTCTATTGTATAGGAAGGAATCTTATGCTCTCCTAGGCTGACTCCACTATGAAATAATCAGAATGTTCACATACAATCTGAAGGAAAAAAAAATAATTCATTTCTATAAATAAATGTTGATATTTCAAGCTGAGAGTTTCCTAGGTGCAGAAAAGTGATGTCTTGTTGTGTATTTAATGGTGGCTGATTGGAGGGTGATGCCTTTCAGCTCTGCCTTTCAGCTCTGCTAGGGTGCAAAACTTTGTGGTGCTTAATTTGTCTGGGCCAGTCTTGTGTGCTGGATGGCAAACACCCAGGTGATGAAGCAGCTCTGGGGTGCTACACTGAAGAACAGAGCCTGCATCTGAGGAGCACAGAACCCTTCAAGGGCAGACACAACTGCAAGCCATGTGCAACTGATGGCAATTAGCTGGGAATTACCAAGAAGCAAACAGACAGTGGTGGTGCAGAGCCCTGTAAATCAGAATGGCTCTTTCTGGGAAGAGATGATGAGCTAATGCAGGTGCACAGAGCTGGCCTTGAAGGAGCCAGCAGTTCAGCAGGCACCACTGTTACCTGTGTGTGGAGCAGGTGCTGCAAATCTGCTGCTACCCACTGCAGTCTGGAGCCATGGTTTGACTGTTGTGCAGGAAATTGCCAGCTGTCAATCACTTTCTGTTTCAAAAAGCAGCACAACAATAATGTGAGGAATCAAAGGACTGAAAGAACCTTGAGATGCCTCTGTCTGCAGAGAAGATCAAGACAATGTAAACATCATTCAGGAATTTTTATCTGAGCTTTTTTAAGAGCAGAACGTATCCAGCTAGAGATTCCACAGGGTCTTAGGCAGTCTCTGCACTGTGTAACCATCCTAACTGCTACACTTTTTTTCCCCCTTTTTTTCCCATTCACTGTAATTTAAATTCTTCACTTAGCCTATATGCAATTAGGACACAGAAACCAATTGATCCTCATCCTTTCAATGGTGCTTATTATATTACATCTCTCTTCAGCCTTCTCTTGTCCAGATGAAGTAACTGCTATTCCTTCCCTTTTTCCATGTAGATCATATTTTGCACAGCTTTCACTTTCTCATTGATCTCTTCTGGACTTTGTCCAACCACCACGTGTAATAACTGGGTTGAGATCTTCCCAGCTTCACAATAAGCAGGATGATTACTGGGTATGACTTGCCAACAATACTCTTATTTATGAATCTCAAGATAGTGTTTAGCTTTTCCTTAAAAGAACAACAGCCTTGCCTTATGCTAGGCTGTAATCCATCATCACTGACACCCTCTCTATCCCTCCTGCAGAACAGTTACTAAAACAGTTTCCTTTTAGTATATATTCCTTTTATTTGATCATTTTTTAATATAAACAGTTATCTTTATTGATTAGTATCTTGTGTTTTTAAACAACTTCTCCAGCTTGCCCATGTTGTTGAACAACAGCCATGCTTCAGACAGGATTAATCTCCTCTGCACTGATGCCATTTCCATTTTCAATGAGAATACTTTTTATTGTACTATACAGATTTGGTTAGTGATAATCTTCAGTAGTGTGGAACCAAGACTAGGCTCTTGTGGAGTTTTCACCTTGCTGTACTTTATGTTTTAATGCTGAGCCACTGGTAAGTGTTCAGAGCAAAGTTTTCTGCCATATATACATCTGGTTTCAGCAGTTTCATTTAACCCATATTTTAGTATACATAAAGAAGTACTTTTTAATATAAGAATGTTATGTGAGAACGTGTCAGCAATCCTACTGATGGCCACATCATGTTTCCTGGTTCTCGTGTCTTGCCCTATGCTCAGACATTTCCACCTACACATGTACACTGAGGTAGCTTGTGCACTTGCACAGAAAGAGCTCAAAGGTGTGTCCCCCTGTCCCCATGGGCAGGGACACCACCAACATATAATGCACAGTAGAATAGATAAAAACAGAGTGAAAAGTCCATAAAATCTGTCTGGTACATTAGTGAAGTACACAGTGATGTTATTTGCCATAGACAGCTCTAGTTACACACTCCATCATTCTCACTCCTTTTCATTCCACAAGTTCTTAGCCATGCACCAAAAACTTTGGAGTTCTTCTAATCTAGTACTTCTGGAGTCACAAATGCTCCTGTGCCCTTCCAAACTGAACAGCATAGCAGGGAATCAGCTTGATGAGCTATATTTATTTGGGAGAAATTGTTCCAAAAGTACAGAATGACTTTTACACCAACTGTGATCAAGGTTAGAGTGCTCCTGCTTGTGTGGTGCTAGCCAGTTTTAAAAATTAATAGAAGAATGATGAAACCTAAGGCTCAGAATATCATTTTGGTTCTGTCCTAAAGTGCTGTAGCAAAGGTAGCACCATGAGCTAAGTTCCCTGCTAGTAGCACCATGCAGGTGATGTCAGTTCTGGGCTACTCTGTGTGACATGAAGCTGGGTGACTCAGGGTGTTTTATACAGAGCCACATTCCCCTCTCTGCTACAGACACAATGTGGGAGAAGTGCCTTGGCCATGCCAGGTGATGGGGAGGCTTCTCCTGAGGGTGCCTTGGTGTTGGACACACTGCTGCTGCTGCTTTGCATCAGCACTCTCTGCAGAGGAGGTTTCCATGGGCAGGGGACTGTGTGTTTAAGGGTATATTGGGCTTTTCCCTTAGCCTTGGGAGCATGTCTGGTGTCTGTCCCAGTCCCCTGGGCTCTACCTGCCTTTGGTTTGCTGTGTGACAAGCTGCAGGGGAATTCAGCACAGCACTTGGAGCTGTCTGCTCTCATCCAGGAGGAGCTGAAGCTGCTGGATGCAGAATGGGTACAGTCATAGCTTTGAAACCAGCAGTAGAGCTGAAGTGCTTCGTGTGGGGTTAAACCCTGCTGATTGACCCCAGCTAGTGAGAGAGGGGGGTGCTTCTGCTGGGACCTCCTCTCAGTGGTGATTTTTGGGCTGGCAGAAGCCCTGGTTTGAATGTCCCTTGGCTTTATTATTTTTCATGATCTTTATTGTTATTTTAAGAAGCATGATTTTTTCCATACTGGAGCAAAGCCCAATTCTGAGATGGCAGTGTGTCTCTCAAAGCAGAACTGAGCTACAGTTTCCCTCCACACAGTTTGCTATGAAGCTGCAGAGGGCTTTCTGCATCCTAGGAACTGGCCTTTCCATGATGTTTAAAAGGCAGCTTTTTTCCCTTTGATCCCTGTCTGTATTCCCCAGACGCCTCCACAAGAGGGACATAGCTCTAAACAAATACACAGCTCGTGGTTATTTTTGATTATGCACATCTCTAACCCTCCTTGATTTAAATGATTCTCTTGGAATGTCTTGGGACAACCTAAGAACTATGCAAGCTGTCACTGAGAAAACTCTCTGACAGGAAGACAGAAAAATGCACTGGGTTTTTGTTTTGTATTTTGATTTTGGTTTTTGTTTTTATATCTATTTTGTGGAGCTTTCTTTTTTTTGTTTACAGATGGAGATCTAAGTCCTGGGGGAAAATACTTTGCTCACGTTGAGAGTCATCATTGACTTCAGATTACTCATGCACATACACGTGCTGAAGAGATGATTATGGGTTGTTGGGTTTTTTTAAAGAACATGATTTCAGCCTTCTTGAGAATGGATTGAAATTTCTCCACTGAAGCTCTCTGGTAATTAATAGAGAGGCTGTTGTGAGGAGCATTCACCTCTTCCCGTGTCTGTCTGTCTGCTTTCTTAGTAATTAGTACTGTGTGAAACAGATTAGAATGGCAGGGAAACAACAGAGGTTTATTTAACAACTTGGCTACTCTGTAAACACAGCTTTCAGTTCGCTGTGTCCTCTCAGATGTGCAGCTGGGGCTCAGCTCACTGCAGGTCCTCTGCCTCTTTCCAGCCTGCTGGCACTGGGAGGCCAGTCCTGCGTGTGGCACTGGGAGGCCAGTCCTGCGTGTGGCACTGGGAGGCCAGTCCTGCGTGTGGCACTGGGGGCCAGTCCTGCGTGTGGCACTGGGAGGCCAGTCCTGCGTGTGGCACTGGGAGCCATATATTGATGAATGTTATTTTCCAGAATAAACGGCTGTAAGTTTACCTAAAATTCCTCCCCGAGCCCACTCTGATGACTCAGACATATCATCCACAGGAGACCAAATTAGATTGTCATAAATAATGTGCTTCACATTTATGTTTATTTCTCAGCATCTTATTTGAAATTGTTCTTGTGAATGACTGACATTTTTTCTGTGTATATTTGAAGCTTGCTTTATTAGTTCGTTTTCTGCTTAAAATTCCCAAGTGTCTAAATACAGACTTTGCCATCATCTTCAGCAGGGAAAAGGTGGCATGTGAAGATTTCTAGCCATGTGAGATTTAATGAGATTATCTAGCCCAGTTTCAGTTCTGGAAGTACCAGGCGTGTTTAAAACTGACACCACCTTGGCAAAGGTTTGTTAAACCTATTCCCAAAATCCCCACGGGGGAAAATCCATAGAGCCCTGAGTATCCCTTTTAATCCTTTGTAATCCTGGCAGTTAGAAAGTAGCTTCTCCCAGTAGCTCATCTGCTGGAAATGCAGCTCATCTTTGGCTGTCCCGTGTCCCCCCTGGACACAGGAATGCAGTTACCTTTCTCCTCCAGGCAGCCCTTTGCATTCTCTCCTCCTCTCTTCTCCTGTGATCCTCTTTAGTTCCTCACAGGTCATGTTTCTGTAGCTCCCCTCTGCTCTCTCATTTGCCTTTATCCTTCTAAAATCTGAAGGCAGCATTGCAACCAGCATCTCAACAGTACTGAAGAGAATAAATAATCACCATCCTTATCTTGCAATAGGGTGTTTCTGTGAATGCATCTCAGAGCAGTGTCTGCCTTTATGTATCAGCCAGAACAGAGGCAATGCTCTGTGATCCTCTAATCCTCTTCTTCACCACAGTTGCCTGCTCTGCTTTCTCAGTTTTGCACTCGATTCAACCTTAACAAAATGCAGTATCTTGCATTTCTTTTTACAGATTTTCTTTCTTTTTTTTTCCCCTTACTGTCCTTGGATTATTTTTCCTGTTTTTTCACAGTAGTAGCAAAGCATTCCAGCTTCATGTCATCTGTTTATTTTGTATGTACTCTCTATTCCATGACTGAACTTCCTGATGAAAATAATTAATAGGACTGCACTTCTACACAGTCTGAGCTGAAATGCTCCAGCATCTTGACACAAGAACTGCTGACAAATAATCCCTGTTTTCATTTTGGCCCTTTATTACCAAGAGTAAGTGCTCTGCAGCATAAACAATTCCAAGCTGGCAGCAGCAAATCTTCAGTTCATGCCACCTGTGACACCTGGTACAGTGTTTCAGGAGTGCTCTGGATGGAGGTGCCTGTTGGAGTCAAACAGAGTAACTCGATGGAAATCCCCACCACTAGTTCTGTGCTTGTTTTGTCACTGGCAATCTGAAGACAATCAGCCAGCCTAGATGGTCCTGAGGGATTGTGTGTTTGCCACTGTACCTGTGAAATGATTTGCCTTGTTCAGATGCTTCTAACCCACCTTCTAAAGAGACTTCTGTCACTTTTGCTTTCTGCCTTGCTGACGGAGGCATTTGCAGCACAAAGAATGTAAGAACTGTGGAGCCAGGCCAAGCAACGTGGCCCATCCTCCTCTCCAGGAGTGGTTGGGCAGTGTCTCAGTGAAAGGGCAAGAGGGAAGCAGGGGATGATCCTCCTCACCTCCTGTCCTCAGGTATCACCTCTCCCTGCCAAAATACTCCTGCTTTTGTGCAGCTGATTAGCTTGATTCAAATGCACAGTCTTACTGACCTGGGTTAATGGTTGCTTCAGTCTTTGCTAAACTGCTCAGAGCAAAAGGTAGGATGCAGGAGTCTGGCATTCCCAAATGACAGTGTCAAAAGTCTTCCCCACCCCGTGCATCATTGCCCTGTGTGCTGCAGTCTCCAGCTTTGCCAGTTGATCTGGCCTGCCTCGTTTCATCTGAGTGCAGGGACAGCAATATTAATGAGGAGAATATGAAACATTTCCCCCTTACATGGCAGCTGCCCCAGCCATTACGCTCCCTTTCATCACAGTATATCTGAATGCTGTCACTGTAAATCCTGGTCTAGTGTCCAATGATTTCCTCCTTTCTCTTGCTGCTTTCCTCCCACCTTTTAGCAACAGCTGCAGAGGGACTGGTTTTTATTGGATTAATTTTAGACACACCTTTGAACTTGTCTTCTTTTCCCTTCCAGACAGACCTTTCTGGGTAGAATGTGTTGGGTTTGGTTCCCCACACCAGGAATCAGCAGCAAGACAGGGTGGCAAAGGCTTGTCTCAGGCTGCTCCCCCCATTGCAGCCTCCTTGGCAGAGTCCTCCCTGCAGAGAGAGCCAGGCTGAGGGGAGCAGACTGGCTTCTAGCTCAGCCCTGTGCCAGTGCTGACTGACAGCCTGATCTAAATCCTCACGTTCTGCAGGTATTGCTTTGCTGCTGCAGATGTTGGGGGTTGGCCTGGGATTTTTCTGTTTTTTCCTTGTTTGTTTGTTGTTTTCTCTTTCCCCTGCAGCGTTGTAGCTCATAAACCTACCGTAGCAAAAGTTTGTAATAAGGACCTGGAATAAAACTCCCAGTGTAGACTACAAAATTGCTTTCAGGTTATTGCATCTAATCACATTCTTTTGGTTGTTAGTTTTCTGCTGGATTAGCTAATTGAACAGGCCCACTGAGGGATCAGGGAAGTGGAAGAGCCAGAGCAAAAGGAAGAGAGGCAAAGCAAAGTGTGACAAGGGAGAAGGGGAGTGAGCTGCTGCTCCCACACCTGCTTGTGGCAGCAATAAAACTTCAACGGGCTTTGCAGTCTTGTCAAACTGCACCCTCAAATATGCTGATTTACATGTTGCTTTCCCCAGTCACTGGAAATAATGATCTTCCAGGGAGTATTAAGCCACAGTGAACTTTAAGCCAATTTTCTTCTGAATGAGAGCATTCCCACGGGCATGTAACATGCTTTAGCTCCTGCACGCTCGTTTCACGCCTTTAAACTCCCAACTCCTCAGTGCTCCCCCATGTAGAGCTGTCCCAGCTTTGTTATTGTTTTCATTATCTGGCATTCAGAAAGAAAGGGAAATGTGCAAAATGCAAATGCAGTGTCTCAGTGCCTGGGTGCTGTCCCCACAGCAGCAGATTGTGGCCAGCACCCTGCCTCTAGACAACAGCACCTCTCTGCTCACCACACACGTGTTACAGACTCTACTTACTTATTGACTTGATGCCACCAACCCTCTTTTGTAACAGCATTCTAAGGAGAGATAATCTCAGGGTTATATGGCCAGCAGGACCAGGGCAGGGGTTGTCCTCCTGTACTGCATCTTGAGCCCTGGATTCAGTTTTGGGCCCTTCACGGAGGACAGTGAGGGGCTGGAGTGTGTCCAGAGAAGGGCAGTGAAGCTGGAAGAGGGTCTAGAGCACAAGTCTAGTGAGGAGGAAACTGGAATTGTTTGGCATGGAGAAACAGCTTGAAGTTGCACCAGGGGAGATTTAGGTTGGCTATTAGGAACCATTTCTTCCCCAGAAAGGTTGTCAAAGCCTGGCCTAAGCTGTCCAGGGCAGGGGTGGAGTCCCCATCCCTGGAGGGATTTAAAAACCACGTGAATGTGGTGCTGAGGACTTGGTTTAGTGGTGCCCTGGCAGTGCTGGGATAACAGTGGGACTCAGTGATTTTCAAGGTCTCTTCCAACCAGAGTGATGATGTGACCTCAGCAACTCCAGCAGGCAGCTCTGAGCAGAGTGTGTGGCACGGACTGGCAGTGGGTACTGAGCCATGGTGGCAGACAGGACAGCTGCAGGCACAAGAAGCTTAAGCCTGGGGACAAAGCTCCATGTCCCAGCCACCTGGGAGGCAGCTCCTTTCCCTTGGTGCTGCTGGTGGGTGATGCCACTCGGAGCACAAGGCCGTGTTCTGCCTGCCAGAGTGCATGGGCTCTGCAGCTGCTGGGGGCTCCCAGGCTCTGCCTGCTACCATATGGCTGCATTGGAGAGACAGAGGAGAATCAGCTGCAGAGCAACTGTAAAAACTCTGCTCAGTGCTGTTCCACAGTGAGAAGGCTCACCCTCCTCTTCCCCCAAGTCGTTCCAGTGAGGGGTTGAAATAGCTACACAGATACACCTGCAGCTCTGCAGCACCTCTCATGCCCCCAGCAGAGACTCTTCCCTGCTTGCTGCTCTGATTGTCTGGCATTTGGTGTGCTCGGATCAGGGCCCAGTTGTATTTTTCATTCCACCCCCCACACTGGGAAGCAGAGGGTAAGGGTGGAATAAAGTGAGATGGGCTTTGCTTTGACAGAGAGGCTTTGGCAAAGTTGCCAAGCTTGCTGGATTGAGCTGGCGAGGAAATGGAGGCTCTGCTGTTCTCTGCAAGAGGCTAAATCCATCACACCACAATAGGAGAGAGTCATGTAGCAGCACCACCAACAGAAAAAGGGTATTTTGCAATATAATAATTGTCTGTATGGCTGAAGAAGAACAAATGCTTTCCTGGCTCCCCGTGGAACTAATAAAGAAAGGCAAGTTGAGGAACCTGGGATAATTATTTAGTCATCTTAAATATTTATGAGCTACAGAATGTGCTACATGCAATTTAAAAGGGACTTAACAATTGCAGCGTACATCATCATGTTTTACAGAGGCTAAAAATACTTAATTTTACTCCTTTAAAATAAAAGCATTAATCCTAAATATGTCTTAAGCTAAGAACGAAGCTGTAAACTGCAAGAGGAACGACAAGAAAGGGGTTTTTTTTTGCCCATTGCAAAGGAGCAGGTTGGGGAAGACACTGCAGGAAGAGGTGGTCTGTTGAGAGGGTTTGAGGTGAGGTTTCTGAGAGTGGTGATGCTGGCAGGGGGTGTTGTTCTGGGCTTTCATTGGCTTCACCAGCACCTGGGGGATTTTTGCCCTGTTCAGTAGGCTGATGAATTCAGACATAGTAGAACCCAGGCTTTCTAGAACACACTGGTATATTTTAAGCAGAAAAATTATGTTCTTGGATAAATATTCTGAATTTGGGATGCCAATTTTTGTGCACATCTGAATCTCCAGATGAGCAGCAGTAATAATAAAATCTCAGCTACGTGGTCTTACGTTAGGCAGAAGAATGCTCTGCTCAGTTCTTTGGGTGAGAGTGACACTGCTGTGGAAGACCTTTCATGTCTCTGATTCTGGGTTGTTGAGTTGCACAGCAGCAAGTCTGCAGTGTCAGTGGATTTGTTTGGATGTGTTTCACCCTCTCTGCAGCCCCCTCTGCATCCATACACTGGAAAAGGTTTCAGAAATGCTTTTGTCAGCCTGCTTAACTTTGGCCTCTTCTTTAACCATGGTGATAGCTCAAGAGTGGCCAGGATTAGAGCTACCAGGCGTTTGGATTTCCTCAGACCTACCTTACTTTCCTGCCAGGAAATTTTGTCTGGGAAGAATTTGTGCGTGCAGAGCAAACCCACTGGCTTTGTGACACCTGCAATTGGGTGTGCACGTGCAGACCATGTACAAGGGCATGTCCAGGGAGCTGAGCCCTTTCAGACCACCTTTGCTGAAGAGCTGTGCATTTGCTACTCAGCACCACAGACCTGTGTGTGCAGCATGAGCCCCGAGGTGCTGCCCAGCACCAGAATTCCCTGGCTGGCTGCAGGTTGGCAGCACGTGCCTGGGTTTATGCTCAGAGATCCAGTTCTGTTCTGAAGGTAGTTTCTGTATTATATCAGCTATGACTTCTGTATATTGAAGAATCAGAGTTGAAAATGATCAAGGAAAACAAATGTTCTCCCTCCTAACATCTGAAATGCTTGGTGTCTTTCATGAGGGATGTCAAGAGGCATATGCAGCAGCAGAAATGGAAGGGGTTTAATTGATTGGAATGCAAATGCAGACTGTGAAGGCATTGGTTCTGATCCCATGTAAATTGTGTAGGTGGGCTGAATGTGCTGGAGATTGAACATGTTGGAGCAGGGAGCCCAGGAGGCTGCATCTGTTGCAGCTCTCATTTCATTGCTGTGCAGCAGAGGGTTTCAGGCAGGAGGCTCACTCAGGCTTGTGGCTGCTACATGCCATGGGACATGCTCTTGTCTTTCTGCCTCAGTGGCAGCAGCAATAGAGGAATCTGGAGCTTGCTGCAAAGAAAAAAAAAAGAGAGAAGGAAAAAAAAAACCTGGAGGAAAGGGAAACATGCCTTCCAATTAGATAATGGCAAATATCATACTTTTACTTGTGGAAGGTCAGAAAGGTAACAGCTGAAGGAGTCAAATAATAGACAAATTGATGATGGTAACTAAGAAAATATAAAAGGAACTCAATCACTCTCTTACTGATAAAGCTGTCTGAGGTGCAGTAGATCAATTTAGCCATGGCTGTTGTTAGGAAATTGCTCTTGTTTGATGTTCCACAAGCAGATCATGCAGTTTCCTAGGAAACATCTTTTTCCACTTAAAATCTAATTTTCTTACATTGCTAGAACTGATGAGTCACCCTGCCTGACTTTTCCTTACTTCCCTTACCTATTAAAATATACTCACCAGGTGGAAATCCAGGGATTTATTAGTCCTTGTAACCTGGCTGTTTGATTAACTCTTCAGATTCCTCTGTTATCAGGCAATGTGCTTGACAGAAGACAAAAACCATAGGGTAGAAGATGATAAAAATTAGGAAGAAATCATGTATCTCTTAAAGGGATATTCCTCCCAAACTGGAAGAAGTTTCCATACAGGATAATTTTTCCTTTCTGTCCCACTAGGAAATGGTCTGTGTTCCATGGCCAGTAACATGGCACCATTTTACTGTTACTGCTTGGTTACTTATTACCTGATTCAGCTGATCTATAGATGAGGACAGTTACACCCCAGTTACCACAAGAGAATGGATGGATTTTGTTCCACATTGCAAACCATGATCAATATCTGAAGGCCTCAGTTCTTCACTCAGTGGTGATGGATTTTAGATTCGTGTAATGAGCAGCACTTAGGGAGTGGAAAGCTGGCAGAGAGAAAGTCAAGGCTGTGGTCACAGGAGCAGAGGTCAAAGACCAGGTTGGCAGCTGGTGTTGCCAGTGACTGATGGAATGAACTCCAGCTCCCTAATAAAATGAAAATCTTGTGTTTTACAGATCCCTGTTGTTTGGGGTAGATAAAAAATCCTCATCCTTTACAGCTGCCTAATGAGCCCTCGTGGCTATGTCATTAATAAAAGGCTGGCCCAGCAGAATTCAGCTGCCCTGACAATTCTCAGTGGGCTCCATTTCTTATTCCCTGTCCAGATGCAGTGGTGCCAGAATCAGGATTCCTGCCCCTCCCTGTGCCTCACCTGCCACCGTGCTCAGGATGAAGCTTCAGCTGCTGACAAACAGCTTTGTGTCCAGAGGCTCTGCGTGGGTTGTCACTCTGCCATCCCCCTGAGGTGACAGGTGAGATAGTTCTCCATCCTGACTTGATTTTAAAACGTACAGAACCTTGTGGTTTCACATTTGAGTGTATGCCCATATCCTTTGATTACGTGCTTGTCTCTTACTGTGTCTGTTTGTACTCTGCTGGCACATGGCTTGTTCAGCTGCAGCTGGTGAGTAGGTGGCCTTGTCACAGAAAGCTCTGCATAATGCTTCAGAAATGGGGTGGGCTTGTCACTCCTGTTGGCTTGCACTGGGTTTTGGTTGTGTTTCCTGAATGCTGAAAGGTAGAAGGAATGACCATGGGTTTCACACAGCAAGTTTTCAAACTGTGGTTTGAAAGTGGTTTCTCTAAATAGCATTAGATTGTAAAGGCTGTTGAAGTGGACCATGGTCTTGCAGACTCTTTAGAGCTGTTTGCCTTTTTCTTAATAAAAAGCTTTGCAGCTTCACTTCAGATAGTTGTTAGTTCAACTAAAATAGGCCTTTGAAGCTAAATTTCAAGTTATAGCTGATGGTTTTGAGTATTTAAGGGGCTAGGAGACAGAGTTTCAGCAGGACAGAGGCTACAGAGCATCACTTGGCACTAGCAGGTTCAGGCCATGAGCTTCTGGTTTGACTGCTGTGTTTGCACCTGAAAGGCACTTGTGGTATTAACAGAAAGAAGTTAGGTGACCTAGACTTCACTGAGTGTAAATTGTTCCTTTATAAAAGAGCTCTGTGGATCACACGTTCCCTTTGAAATGTGGGAATGTGTAAGATGACCTTGATTCAGAGTCTGGACGCTTGGAAAAACGTGTGTGGAAATGTGTTGGTGACTTTGATATTTATACTTGTTTAAAATTAGTTACTGACAAGGAGAGAGCAGAGAGGCAGGGGAATAACAAAAAGGCTGTTTTAATGTTGTCACTGCCAACTAAAGGCTTTGCCACACATGTTCAGAGGGGCTCTGGGACTCACCCTTGCAGAGGCCAATGGATGCACCATGTTTAGCTGTGGATTGCAGGCAGCTGCTGAGGCCTCTACCCATGGATTAGCTTTCTGTGCTGTCATAAACCTGGTGTAATCTTCCCCTTCCTTTGAGTAAACAGGCTGGAGCAAAACCTGGCAGCAGAATTGCTTCCTAGCAAAAGGGTGGAGCAAATGGGAATGCAGAAGGAAGTGGCCGTGCACTCCCCTCGTGTTCCACCAGTGATGTGTGAGCACTCCCCTCTGCTCAGCCCCTTTCCAGCCCTGGGTGCTGCCTGGGTGCAGCTGGCTCTGGCAGGGGGCCGCAGGGGCTGGGCACAGCATCAGCTGCCAGGCTGCTAGCTGTTGTCCTGCTCTGTGCCACTTCCTTGGCTAAGAGTGAGGTGACTGAGAGGATTTATTAAATTAGTGCTAAAAATCTGCTGAATGACTCAGTAGAGTGTTCCTTAGCAGGGAACAAAGGTTTGTTCCTGACCTGTGGGTCACCAGAGTAATTCACAGTCAAAACCACTAATCCACGGCAGCAGCTGTCCTGGTGTCACAGTGTGTTCTCAAGGAACAGAGCACAGAAAGGAGGATAGCTGGTAAAACTTGTGCAACACTGCTTGGTTCTCCACTTCATGCAACTTTTCCTTTGTTTCAAGTCATGGGAGTCATTCTTCTGTTTGAAGGTTAAAATGTTTATTTTTTTTTCCTGGTTCCTCAGAGAAAAAACATTCTTTGCTTCAGTTGTTACCAAGCTGTTTCATGAGCTTTGGATTTGATGTTGCAAGACATGCAGAAACTTCTGCAAGATTGGGAATATTCATGCAGTTGTTGCCTGATAACACTGTGAATTTGTGGGTGTAATTTCTGTGTATAGAACATTTAAATCCTTTTAAGCACATACAGTCTATTGATGGAAATGTTCACCATTCATTCCTGTCATTTAGTCTGCTCTTGTGGCAGGAAAAAAATTAACCTGAGGCTAATGTATCTCACATCATCTGTGTGTCATCTTCAGCTGTCTCACCTGGGTGCAGTGAGAAGGGAGTTTTGGCCACAGACACTCTTGGGGTCTCAGAGCAATGCCAGGCTTTGCTCTGACGGATGCAGCATTGCTCTTGGAGAAAAATGGAACTGTGCTCAGTCTGCTAATGATATAATTATGGGGTCTTTCAGCCTGGAGTAGAAGGAAGAGATTAGTTATTATAATGTGCATGAACTTGGACTTCAATGCAAAATTGATGAAGAAGATACAATGGATCATTCCTCCTAAATAGAGTAGGTCTTGGTGAGTAACAGCATGGAAAAATACCCTCAGTAAATGTAACCTTTACACTCCTGGAAGTGCTTGATTTTGGAGGATGATTGAAACTTCTTTACCTTTATTTTTTGGTAGTCTCCAGCTGTATTGCTCATTTGACCTATTTGAGAGGTAGTTACTGAATTTGGATCTCTGGTAGGTGAGATTTGATGTCTAGTAGCAGCAACTCACACTTGTTGTGATTCTCTTACCAGCAGAATCCTTCAGGTGCTGTAGGAACACTACTGGGAATTTTAATTAATCCTCCTGTATCTCAGAAAGAACAGAGATTTTGGACAAAAGGGCCAAGCAGTTTGTCATTCCTGGCTGGCCAGGCCTTTCCTGACCACTGCCCTACAACATTTTGCCTCTGCTCTGATACGTGGGTTTCACACACAGCTGAAAATCTACCTGGTATCTGCACAAAAACATTGCCTAAGCAAGTATGGTCCTAATTGAGATAGAGCTTTTTCTCCCTTTTTAATTAGTTCTATAAAGGTCTTTAAAGAGGTTTAAAAACTTAGATTATGCAGTGTCCCAGTTGCATAAAATCCATTGCTTGCCTTTTATTCATATGCATGCTTAAGATTACTTGTCTTTGTGTGCATATGAGAATAGATATTGATTCCTTGACAGACCATGTTAAGCAAACAAAAACCCAAAGGAAATAAGTTTTCAAGCCTTTAGTGACAGATTTTGCTGTGTTTGCTGTGGTTAGAGAGGAATGATTTCAGATGAAATGGAGGAACTTCAAAGAATTGGTGAGAGCTCGTAAGTTCGCACCAAGGTGAAATAGTTCAGGTATCTTTCTAGGTTTGTCCCAGAAACAAACATTCTGAGTCTGCATTAAGTGAATGTCAATGAATTTTCCAGTATGTTCCAAACTTTCTGCTTTTGAGACAGAGCAACAACACACGTGGGCATTGTTCTTCAGAATTGTGCTCTTTGTTTTTTTCACATTTCTTTCAGCTCTAGCAGGTGTAAAGTAGAATGAAATGTGCTTTCACAGGAACACCACACACTCTCCCCAGGAGGAACAGGCCACTTGCCCTTCTGCTCATTTTCTCAGGATTCTTATCTCTGCTTTTTCTGTGTTCCAGAGTGTCTGAGTCCATTCCTGTGCCTAGCTGTGTGCAAGGAACCTGTTTTCAGCTCTTGGGTGGCCAGTTTTCACTGCTTCATACCTGTCTCTCTTGCCTTGCCTTGCTGCTACAAGTCTCTGATCACTTGTGTAGTGATCCCCATTATTATTATCAACCAAACTTGTCTTATTTGCTACCTGCTAAGAAGCTAATTGTAATTTTTACTGTTGGGTTTTTTTTTTTCCAGAGTATTTCTCTAGGTGTATCATTCTCAGATCTGAATTTTATGTCAAGGCTACTCTCAGTGCCACCACTTGTCTTTACAATGGCTTTATTTCTCAGCCCAGATGGGATGTCTGGCAAATGACCTTCCCCTAAGGGTCTTTTCATTTGAGCTGAAGAAGCCAGAGGAGGGATTGGAGTCAACATAACTGTCAGGACAGTGCTGCACCCGAGTTATCAGTGACCAATAGCTGCTGTTGCTCTACTGTTGTTTTTTCTCCATGTGGCACTGCAGTGAATGAATAGTCAGGGTGGTCCAGAAATCCTTTCCCTGTGCTCTGGGAGAAAGTGGGGACCATTAAAATGTATTATGGTGCTTCATCATTCCCTAGCTTTAGGGTGAGTGCAGCAGGTATGCACAGAATGTCCAGTATTAACAGGTATTTATAGCCCAGGTGAATCAGTGACAGAATAACCCCTGTCTAGGTGCTGACTGTGCTGCAGAGACAAATATAGCCAAAATCTCCAGAGCCTCCTTACTTCCCTCCTGCCAGCTTTGCAAGAGGCCTCACGGGTAACGTGCCAGTGTGTCCTTCCCTGGAGCCTCCTTCCAGGCACTGGGGCTTGGGTCAGCTCATCCAGGAGACTTTAGAAGCTTGACACCCTGGTTGGAGGCAGAGCATATGGAAATGAGCTGCAGTGCAGCATGTGCTATGAAAATGATTCTAAGTTCTGTCATTATCACAGTTTAGCACTGTGGTGTGAGCTTTCCCTTAATTACTCCCTAGAGGGGAAAAACTGCTGATACTAACCAGACTGAGGCCATCTACTAAACCCAATGCCCTTTTCTAATTCCAAAACTTAAATATTTATTGTTCACAGGAGCATTTTGTTAAAAAAAAAAAAAAAAAAAAAGAGAGCAAGAGAAAGAGCAGAGTTAGTGAGGCTGCAGTTCTTTGCCTCCTGCATGTCAGTAGCAGCTCAGGGTGTAGGCTGCTCCAAGAGGCTGGGCTCCCTGTTGGCAGCAAGCAGTTGGAGATCTGACTCCAGGCAGGTGAAGCAGGTTTCAGGTAGAGCCAAGCAGCAGTCACTTGAATGCTCATTGATACTCTCACTTTGAAGAGACTGTAATTTTTTTAAGCCTCCACTGCATAGGCCATTCCATACTAACTCCAAAGACCCCAGAGCATGAAATTCACTCCAGATGTCTTTGTGAGAACTTAGGGCAGCACATTCCAGCCTTTATTTTAATCTGGCTTTTATAGCTCTTCCTATACAATGATGAAAAGCTTTCCTGGCTTTTCTGTGCTGCTCTGTGCCCACCTTCATTCCTCTAGAATGCCACACACTCTTTTTCTTCCTCTCCTTTAAATAGCAAGGCTGTGAATACCCATCCTAACAAGGTGCCTGTCCCTTCTGAGCAAGAGCTGGCCAGTGGTCATTAGTGCCCTGGCTAGAGATGGCAGATGAGATTCTGGGAGTGAGAAGGAAGAAAAGTTTCCCGTGGTGCTGAGAGAAGAAACAGCCTCATCAGTGTCTTGTAGCCTTCCTGGGCTGGGAGTGCTCTTCCTCACTGCTGTGGGACCTCCAGTGCTAGCATCCACCTCTCCTCCCTTTGTGTGTGCTCTGTCCTCAGCCTCCTTTTTCTCCCTGTTCTCCCTCCTCAGCAGACAGGGCCTGAAGCAGGGCCAAGGCCAGTCTTCTGCTGCTGCTTTCTGTAGCTGTGGCTGCACATTTCAGGCAAAGAAGAGTCTCTCAGTTATTCAACTCTAAGTGAGCATAGGGAATAGAATAGAATAGAATAGAATAGAATAGAATAGAATAGAATAGAATAGAATAGAATAGAATAGAATAGAATAGAATTAGAAGTATTTCTTTTCTACTCTAATTCAGTTGTCATAGTTCAGCTGGATGGCACCTACAGAGATCATCTAGTTGAGCTACCTGACCACTTCAGGGCATGGTATGAAGGGCATTGTCCAAATAAATGTCTCTTAAACACTGACTAGGAAACCTCTTCTGGAGTTTGACCGCCCTCTTGGTAAAGAAATGTTTCCTCAAGTTCAAGCCTCCCCTGATAGACACAGCTTTGAGTCATTTCTTGGTGTCCTGGCACTGGGAACCAGGGAAAAGAGCTCAATTTACAGATGTATTTCCCTGCCAAGGGAGTGAACTTTCCATGGGTGATGAGAGAAGCCAGAGCATCAGCCTTGTCTTGGAGCCATCCTGCAGTGGGGCCAGCTTTGGGCAGCAGGGCTGGGCTAGGGGTCCATGAACTGCTCTTGGGGTTGGTGGACAGGAACAGGCTTGTCTCCTGTCTCTGCAGACTTTTCCTATACGTCTATTTTTGCTGTTAGCTTTGCTGGCTGAATAACCCCTCTTACATAAATACATCAGTTTTATTCACGTTTGGAAAGATTACCTTCTGGGGCTTAACCTGAGCACAGGAGGCTCAGGCAGATTGAAATTCTCAGACTTTGAAGAACCCGTGTGGAGGGGAAGGGGGGGCAGTGAAAATAGAGATGTTGCCTTTGCCTCCACAGGCTGTGATTTACAGAGCTGTAGTCACCCCTTGCAAGATGCAATCCTAGGGAAGATAAAGGCATCAATAATTTTTATGTTATGTTGTTAGGCTGCTTCTCAAATCCTTCCTTCAGGGCTAGTGAGTTAAGAGATACCCAGAGCACCTTGCCTGCATCAAGACCTTTCTGTGCTAAGGCCATGTTGGGTTCAGGAGCTCTGGACTTACCCTTGTGGCTTCCAACAACCAGGGCTGGTGTGCTGGGCTTAGTAGGCATTTCTGGCAGTTGAGAGGGGAAAGCAAAACTGAATGACTTCATTTTGTTTTCCTAAAGCTGGGTGATTTTCAGCGAGTGCCTTTCTGCAGGCTCCACGGCCAATTTTTAATTATTTAGCCAAGCATTTCAGCACAGGCTTTGATCTGCCCTATTCAGCAGAGCACTTAAGCACCTGCTTGTGTGCCACTTCAACAGGTCCAGAGAGATGCTGAAGTGGCTGCTGAACGGGGCGAGGTGACTTCGCCGGGACTTTAGCGGGGAGCTGCTGGAATAGAGCGATGGGTTCCGGGCTCCCAAAAGCAGCCAGCGTGGGGCAGGGCTGAGGGCACACCGTGTGGAAGGCTGTGCATCCCCAGCCCCTCTCTGGGCACATCATCTCCCAGCCAGGCTGCAGCTGCTGGCGGTGTGTGCAGCCCGTGTCACCAGCCTGACACCGCAGCCTCTTTCAGAAGCAATGAGCCCTGCAGGCTGATGCAGAAACAAGTCTCCATGGAGCTAATCGGCTTTGGGTTGGCTGGGGGTTGCTCTGAGCACTGTTGTTGGGTGTGGGGTGTGTTTTCTGAGGCAGTGGGTTAACTAACACAGCTATTGATTGACAAACTAATGCCGTGAAGCTGCTTCCGAGCCCTGCTTGTGGGAGGAACTGAAATCGTACCGTGGCAGAGGGGCAAAAGATAAACAAGCTCAGTTAGTGGCTAGAATAATTTTTAGACTAATCATAGTTTGCCCATTGCAGTGTTTAAACAGTAAATGATTTTAGGAATTCTGGCCCAGAGACTCAGCTGGGGGCACATCTCTGCTTCGTGCTATGCTGATAATCACCAGCTCAGGCCTGATTTTGATTTTTTTTTTTGTGCTGCTCTGGAATACAGTGTGGGTTTTTTATCAAGTCACTGAGCTGATTGCAGCAAGTGCAGAGAAGCCAAGCTGAAGTGATGTCCTGAACTTTGCTCTGCACATCTTCTGGGTGCACTCCCTGCACCCCAGCGAATCCTCGGAGAGCAGCACAAAACAAATCCAGGGCAGTTTGTTTCTTCTGCCCCCTCCTCCCTTTTGTTGTGATTTCCTGGGAGCAGCAGGGTGTTGGTGTTGGTCCTGGGGAGCAGCAGGGTGTTGGTGTGAAATGTTGCTCTGTGAAATGGCCTTAAAATGCCTCAGGAATGCAAATGCTTTAGCAGTCAGAATTTGTCTTCCTCATTAAGCCAAGAGGTCAGGGGGGCTCTGAGCATATATATTGCATCATGTATGTTCAGGCAGGTCTTGGGGGGTTTGTGAGGAGACACACACATCTGAAAGCACGTTTGGAGTGTCCTTACACACCTGAGCAACAGTTAGTCATGGAACTTCATTTCAACAGCTTTGCTCGCAGCAGGAGCACAATTCTTCAAAAGAATAGGGGGGAAAAAAGCAATAAAAAGAGAGGGTTAGGCTAACAGAGGAGCCCTGGCAGTCTGTCAGTGGGACAGCTCCAGCAGCTGACAGGCTGCTCCAGAATCCCTGCACACCTGCCTGTGTGGAGCACCCTGTCATGGGAGTGACAAACAACTCCAGAGTTACTGAACTGCAAACTCAGCAACACTTCTGCAAGTGCTCAGAGGAGTGGAACAGCCAGGGTGGGAAGTTGTTGTTGCCAGAAGGTTTCTCACTATGAGGGGGGAAAAAAAGCCAACAACTCAGAAAGCTTTTTTTTTTTTCTTCTTTTTTTTTTCAATGGCATTTGGACTACTAGAAAACATCTTACCATAGTAATGAAAAATGTCCACACTTTAATGATTACATGTAGTATGTATGCCTGTATATAGAAAGTTGGATTGGGTGAATGAAGCAGACATGCTCTTGCTTTTATTCTTCATTGCATCCAGCTCAGGATCATAAGGGGTGAGGTGCAGAGTGGAGGGGAAAGGGGACAGGCAAAGCAAAGCTTGCAGCAGGACCCAGGAAGATCCCCTCCCTGCAGGCAGCCCTGGGTGCCAGTGTGAGTGATGTGCTGTGAGAGGGCATGGCACACTGGGTAGAATTCTCAGGTCATTTTAGGAAACTGGGGGTACTGCAATGGGTGTGAAATTAATCCTTACTGATTCAAGTAATCTGACTGAGAAAGTTCCTCTATAAACTGATTTCTACTAGTTCCTTGAGCTGGTGGATTCCCTGTTTGCCTGAAGGGGTTGAGTATGGCTGGTGCCTCAGTTTCTGCAGCTCAGTGTTCCTGTCTGCAGTGGAAGGGCAATACAACCAGCAGAAACCAGTGGTGGAAGGGGATTTTCCAGGTGGTTGGTAGAAGGTTCAAAATACTTGCCTGTAAAAAGGTTGCAAACAAAAGATGCTTGAGCCTCCTCTCAGAGGCACTCAAGTTTATCAGCACATCAGGCAGGAAGGACTCAAATGAGGAGTTGAATTTCTCATTGCTGGCATTCATCAAACAGTCCCATAAATTTACCACAGCTTCAGATGTCACAGATCCCTTCTCCTGATGACTCTGGATGCAAGACATAGGAACTAAATATTGGAATGAAGAAGACACAGCAATGGGGGACATTCTATTATTAAATGTTTTCTCTCTTGAAAAGCATGAGTTTAAGCTCACTTAAACTGGTTATGAGCTCACACTTTGCCTTCCATATCCAACAGACAGCCTGAGAAAGAACTTCAGGAACTGGAATGCTTAGGAAATTTAGGAAAAAATTAGGAAAAACCCTTACATTTTTATTTTGCTTTTACACATAGTTCATTTGTTTTGAAGAGTGTTGCTTCCCTAACTCAGAAACAAAATGGGGTGATTTGAAAATTTTAAGACAACCCCAGATGTTTGTTTAAAAATCTTCTCATTTTCACAAGAAAGCCACGTTTTCTTTTGGGTAACCTGAACCCAAACCCAGCCAGTAAGTGGAAGACAATGGTATTTGTACAGCTTTAGTGGATATCAAACTGCTCCTATTTCTTGTGATGATAGCTGGGCAGAAAGTGATCAGAGCTGAGTTCCAGTCAGGTCTAATGCCAAGAGAAAAGTGTTTTTTTCATTCCACCTCTTGTGTAATTTATTACAAGCTCTTCAAGGCAGGAACTCTTTTTTTTTTTCCCTAAGCTTTCATATGATGTTTAGCCTAAACTTTGTGGAAATAATTAATTTTTCAGTTTGCAGTCATTCTGAGAACTAAAAAAAATGTGTATGTGTGGGTGAAATGAACAGCTTTGCCCTCCAAAATAGTCTATTACATTAAAAAGATTTAAAATTCACTTTGGGTTCAATGGCTTCTAAAGCATTTTTTCAAATTCAAAATTGATGTTCAAATAAATGGTAAGGAAACATAATATTTTAATTAAATAGAGACACTATTTTCAGCCTGAAAATGACGTTTGAATTACATTGAGATGTGGTAGATCCTAATTTTTGAAGGGAACTGGAGATTTTCTGGAGCAGTGTGAGGCACCCCCCAGTCCTCCTCAGCCTCTACAGATGTCATGGGGACCCAGAGCCCATCCTGTGCTGGGCTG
Source organism: Corythornis vintsioides (assembly GCA_025447755.1). NCBI lineage: Eukaryota > Metazoa > Chordata > Aves > Coraciiformes > Alcedinidae > Corythornis > Corythornis vintsioides. The sequence goes on along the minus strand of JAOEGS010004457.1, from coordinate 53,213 downwards.
AGGGAGCTCAGGAGCCACTTCTTCAGCCTTCTGGAAAATTGCCCTGGAATCTGCTCCTGATTCCTCTGTGTATACACGTGTGTCCCAGGATGGCTCAAGCCCTGAAGGAATCAGCAGATACTGACTTCCCTGAGCAGCCTGTGGATGGATGGATGGATGCAGAACAGCAAGCACTTGGCTCCCAGCTGGGGTGCTAGTGACTGCCCCAGCTCTGGGCATGGCATTGCACAGGAGGCTTTTGCAGTCGAGGGGGAAGGCATGTGTCTTGTGAGACATCAGGAGGGCTTCTGTTGAATTATTTCAAAGGCATTTTTAAAAGTGCATCTGCTTTAGCATTGGGATGAATTTTGGTGGGTTTTGTGCATGCTCAGTTTAGGATGTGTTGAGTTTTAACCCATTAAAGTCACCCTTGAAGTCAGAAATGCACCAAGGTACGTTGCACTGTTGAGACCAGCACTAGTCTAGGGGTGCAAAAGCTGGTACTGCAGAAGCAACATTATCTCTGCTGGGCTGCACAACTTGCTGTGGCCCATGTTCAGCCAAAGGCATCACCAAAACACTCCAAGAACGAGAACTTGGTAGAACTTAGAGGGCAACAGAGCCTGGCCCAGGCTGTCCAGAGAGGGTGTGGAGTCTCCTCTGGAGACATTCCAAACCCCCCTGGGCAGTGTGATCCTGGCACCCTACTCTGGGTGACCCTGCTGGAGCAGGGGTTGGACAAGGTGGTCTCCAGAGATCCCTTCCAACCCCTCCACTCTGTGGTTCTGTGATGAACTCCAGTTACAGTCAAGGGACCCCAGCTCCAGCTGCTCTGACTTACTGCAGCTCCACAGAGAAGCACACTGGCTGGCATCGTGGCAGTTGGGATGTGTTGACCCCGCAGGCTTGGCTCAGTTAAAATCTGGATGTGGATCCTTTCAGAGAGCAGCCTGCAGCAGCCTGGCAAGTGGAGAGGCAGATAATACCCTGATACAGAAATACTTCTTGGGCACGTGCTTAAATCACGTTATTAATGGCAGTAATGGTACATTTACATCCACGGGAGGCAGTTTCTGTCTGCTCCCCACATTCCCTTCTGAGCACGGATTGCTGTTTAGCTTAATTACTGCTTTGAGGGAGATGTGTTTCCAAGCTGGATTTGCTCTGTTGTTCCTAAGGAGGCTGTGATCTGTGCATGCATATTCTGTGCTCTGAATGGCATTTCATGGCCTCCCATGACTCCTCCAGTGCCTCTGAATGGCTGCTGACATCCCACAGCCTGGCTTCTGCTGACACAACTGCAGGGCTGAGATGCAGACACGTGTTAGAGAGTCAAAACAACTGCTCAGAAGCAGCTCGGTGGCAAAGCCACAAGTTAGAGTTGTTTATCATCATGTCCAGACTGAACTGACCAGAGCTGTTGTCCTGAGACGTGAAGAAATAAGAGTGTAGGGGAGGAGAAATTGTTGTTGCTGGGGTTCTGTGTGAGTTTGATAGGATTTCTTCTCATGTGGTGGCATCCAGGTATGAGGTTTACCTTCAAGACTGGTCACATCAGTGGTCTGGAGTCTGCAGGGTTCAGTACTGCTGAAGGGAACGCAGGGCTTGCTGAGACACTTGTTCAGCTTGTTGGGAAAACAGGGCTCTGGTGACACAGAGACAGTGAAGATTAGAAACTGGCACCATCAGTTGTGGGCAATCTCAACTGGATCATTGCAGTTCTCAAGCCTTTCTCAGTTCTCCCAGGGAAAAGGCACATTTGGGATTTTTCAGGCTTGTTTTCAGTCTGCCCCATGATGTTGCTGTGTTTTTTTTGTGTCACGGAGAAGGCTGCATAGAAGGACTGTGTGACATGGATAAATTGTTTACTGTGTGGGCATGTTATGAGACAAACCATGGACCTGGGAAAGAAACAGATCTATTGCAGTCCTTTGCATCATTTATCTTTTGCTATTGACTCTGCCTTTCCTGGGATTTATTTCAAGGTTTCCTGGTCAAATTTCCTTTCTAGGGCTTAGACCAATGCACATACATCCTTTGCAGAGAAGCTCCTGCAGGACAGCTTTTGGGCAATAGCAGGGTGATGTGGCAAGTTCAGTGCCTGTGAGGAGACTGCCATCAGCTTTGTCAGCAGAGCAGCACAGCAGGACACAGCTCAATGCTCCAGGTGCTCAGGAGACACCAGCTGCAATTATTTTTCTTCCTTTCCCTTGTTTTCTGTGTTCTGCACTTCTGCAGCACCAGTTTGGCTCCCCACTGCAAGGGGAAGACAGGGAAATGCAGCTGGTGTGTTTTCCCTCTCCTGCTGAAGCATCCTGTGGCTCTGCCACAGCGTGTGAGTGGGCAGAGGGAACTTTGCTTTCCAGGCTGCTGACAGAAGCTAATCCTGCTGGAGCCTTTTTTTCTTGTCTTTCTCCAACTGAGCATGCATTTTTTGGTGCTTTTGTTGAAGGTTGGGTTTTTCTAAATCTATTTAAAGTGTTACTGGGTTTTGTGTCTACTGGAACCTCTTACAAGTGCAACAGGCAGGTCTGTTGCACAAGAGCCAAGTGCATTTTCTGACTCTCCTTTTACCAGGACGTGAAGGAGGAAGGAAGAGTAGTGGAGCTGGAACAATGATTATTCCAGACTCAGAGCCATAAATCTCTGCCTGTGCTGACACTTCCTTCTAGCAACTCTTGTCAGACCAAGAGGAACTCTATTAATACTCTGTGTCCTAGTAGATGAAGGTTTGGGTTGGTTCTTTTTCCCTCAGGAAAATAGTTGGCGAGGCTTAGGCTGTGTTGTAGTGAGTCCCAAGCAGATGAATTTGCTTATGGAAAGCAACAGTTATTTGCTGTGAGGCCTCCCTTCTCTTCTTTGTGCTTTAACCCCTCCACTGGTGCCCTCCAGGCCCCTGTCTGACCCTGCCAGCTCCCCTGCTGCAGCTCCTGTGGTTAGAGGGCTGTGAATTTATTTGGGAAAGCAGAAGCAGGTTCCAAAGTTCCACTGTCTTCAGGCTAGAAATGCTGATGCTGAGTGTAGGTTCTTCTTACCTTCATGAATAAAGGTTCAGAAATGTGAGATGCCAAGTGAAACTACCCAAAAGCAGGATGAAAACAATAGCAGCACACATCATGGAATTGTCATTGAATCTCAGCTTGGAAGGGACCTCCAGATTCATCTGGTCCAGGCTTTCTTGGCAAAAAGAAATCAGGAAATGGAGTTTGATCCAGCTTCAATCAAGTGCCTGTTTTACTTAAGGAGCAATGCCCAGCTAAGAGAAGACTCATGAAGTTCCTTGTCCCAGCAGGAGAGGTGCTGCTCAAGCTTGCAGAGGCTTCCCTGCAGCGTGCCCACTGTGCTCTTGGCAGCACCCACTGCTCTGGACAAGCCTGACTCCACCTGCTTGTCTCACTGCACCAACTTTCATTTCACCTGACCCCAAGAGCAAAAGTTTCAGTAAGGATGGCTGGAGGGCAGAATGCAGAGCAAGGCTTGTATTTGTTCCTTCCCAGGGGGGTTTTATTTCCTTAGGCACAGTTTCCCTAGTTGAGGAATGTGAGCCCTTGTTGTGTTTCTCATTACACAGCGTTACAAATGGAGCTGGCAATGCTTCTGTCTGTGGCTGCAGTGGGAATGTTAGTGTGGGATTTCCTTCCAGGGGCCCCTGGACCCACTCCTGAATGCTGCAGGGTCAGCCAGCTGTCTTCCTCATGGTTCTTTGCATTTGCACCTTCACCTCTTGTACTGCTCTCAGTTTGAGGGCACACAAATACAGCCGTGCCATTAATACATCACCTATGTCTTGGAAATTAAGAACAAAAGGAATCCTAGAGCAAACCAGCAGGAGATCTCTAAGGTGAGGGGGAAACAACTTTACCCACAGACATCTTCCATGACTTGAAATACGTTGCTTGGAACAGTATCACCTGTGCCATTTAGGTGCCAAAGTGATATTTTGCAGATTTATATTTGCTTTATATTTGCTCGTTTATTAAACTATTTTGAAACAGAAGCTGCTTGATACTGCTCAAAGGCTCCAAGTGGTAAAAGGAGTCCAGCCTGCTCGTTTAACCTAGAAGAGGCCTTGTAAATATGATTTAAATGTTGAGGCAAATCTAGAGAGAAATTAAGGCAACGCCTCTCATTCTCATTTGCTGCTGCTGTTCTGCACCCCCTGAGGCAGGCTCCTCAGCTCCTGCTGCTGCCCAGGCTGGGCTGGTGGCAGTGCTGATGCAGGTGAGCCGAGGATGTGGCTTCTGAGTTCACAGGAGTTGTTGCAGAATATTGAGCCCAAAAGTGTTGTCTGCAGGACTTTTAGCTAAGCTAAGGTCTAAAGCAAGACTCCAGCTAATTAAGCAGAGGTTTCTTTAGGTGTGAGAATCCTTCTTGCGAGGCTCAGTAAGCAGCGAGTGTCCTGCCTTGAGCAGAAATGGGAAGAGATGCCAAGTGTTTATTGACTCCAGAGGCTGTAAAGCAGAGCAGGCTGGCAGTGCTGCTCCATGGCTTGCCTGGTGTGATCCTGAGAGCAGCAGAATGTTCTAATAGAAGTAAAGTAGACCCTGAGCTCTATTGGAGGTGTTAAGTTGGTTGAAGGGTGGCACACAAAGGTTTCTGTGGTGTTCTGGTCTATCCACAATGCCTGGAGTCAAGTCAGAAGCAAAGTCAGGCTGTTGTGTCTCCTTTGCTTGTTACATCAGCTGGAAAACAGCCTCTGTCCTAAGAAGACAGGATTCTAAAAGCACTGATGGCTTCTTTCATCAAGCGTGTTGAAATGCAGGACATCTGTCTGGATGAAATATATTTCACATGCTGGCTGGTCATTTATTTTCTTGTTGTGTTTGTTGGCTTGGTTTTTTTGTGTTGTGGTTTTTTTTTTTTTCCTTTTTGATCTTTTTCTTTTACAAAGCAGAGCATAGTTTGTTGTTGTTGTTTTCCCCCCAAAATATCTGCTTTCATTGGAATGCAGAAAACTCTGAGTCTGGAAGCAGGAGACTTAGTTTGATGTGCTGCTTTCACTGGAGCTAGCTATGAAATGTGGGTCTGGATTGAGAGCCCAGATCTCAGTCACTTCCAGTGCTTTTCCTCTAATTGATCTTTATAAACCAACAAGTGTTCTGTAATTTATCAAGCCCAGTCACTAAAATGCACAGACCAACCTCTATTTTTTGCCCAGCCTTTGAGCACGTTAGGATGACAGTCCTGCTTCTCATCACTGGGACAATTAAGAGGAATACTCTGGCAACGAGTTAATGTATCTGGAATGTAAAATGATCTTTATTCCCTTTCAGAGGAAGAAACGAGGGGTTATAGCAGTCATTTCAAAATGCAGGTCTGAACTGCTGATCCCAGGAAGAGCTGTGGTGCTGTGAGGTGCTTTAATTGGACGTGCTGATCCCAGTCCACTGTTGAAATGCACACAGCTATTTTGGAAAGGGAGCTTGTTAATGAAAGTAAAAGAAAAACTTTGAAGAAATAGCACGTTTGGCACTTAACCAGCTAAAGATTTGCTTTGCTTGTTGAAGTCATTACAACTGAGCTCAAGAATTGCACATGCACCGGGGAATTACTTGAATTAAGTTGGTAAAAATGCACTTTATTAGTTGTGAGGGGCCTGATGATTCTATTAGCAGCATGCCACAGCCTGAATTCAGCCCTGTGGATTGGAACAAGCAGGTTATGAGGGGGAAGCTTCTGTCCTGGGAAGCCCCTTCACCTGGGTGAAGAGGAAGGCTTTTGTTTCTCTTTTCTTGGGGACAGGATGAAATAAATCAGCGCTGCAGAGGCTAATCCATCAGTCAATAGTGTTTGGGCTTTGGAAAGGGAGAGGAAAGCTGTTGGTGAGAAACTCCACATGCTTCTGAGCACAGCAGGCCTTGGGAACACACAGCAGGGCGTGGGGGTTGCCTCCTGCTCCCTGCAGTGCCACTGCCCTCTGCTTTGGTTGCTTCTTTCCTCCTTGGGTCTTGAGGCACGATGCAGAAAAGCTTCACCTTTCCAGGTGCTGAGCACAGCAGACCCTGGGAATAAGCTGCTTCCAAGCACACAGTAGTTTATTGGTCAGATTGGCTTTTCCAGAATACATCTAGTATCTGGTTCTTTACCAAATACAGGCCAGCAATGAGTTAATAATCAATCGCTACTTAATGAACCTATAATCACCTTATTAAAGCCACATCGAATGTGCAGTTAAGTGTACTCAGAGTATTTTAATTTGAAATGTTACCATAAAATCTGCAAGTGGAATTAGTGTAGTGCTTTTGAGATTACATTAGCTGCAAAACAGGAGGTGGCTGGTTATTGTTAATTAAACCTTACAGACACCATCCAGTGGAATCCTGATGGTGTGTTAGATGGATCTGTTTGTTCAACATCACACACATTCAAGGGTCTCTGACCTCCAGCTGCCTTTTTTTCCCCCCTCTTTTAATTACCAGGGGAATTTTTGGGACTGATTTTGGTATTCTAGCAGACTGCTGAGACATTGAAGTGAACCTTCCAGTTGTCTCTGGAACGGGCTTGACATTTATATGCTCCACGGAGGGATGGAACAATATTATTTCTCTATGAGTTTGTTTATTAAGCCATTTTATGGGATTTTTTTGTTTTTAACTTCCATCTAACCAATCTCAGAGGAAAGGTCCTGATTTGATTTCCTTTAATGAAAGTGTCCCCTTTTTTTTCCACATATTTGTGGCCACATGGGTCATGAAGTCCTGTATTTTTTTTGCACTTCCCCTCTTAGGTGAAGCACCACAAAGAGCCTCCATAATCCCTGGTCTCTGTCCTTTCTCCTTTTTACACATCTGTAAAGATTTTTTTTTAATGTTATCCTTCTTATCTTAGATGCCAAAGCCACACTATCTTGCTTTCATCCATCTTTGTGGAGAGTTTAATTCAGACCCTCTGCATCAATCATTAATTCAGACCCTCTGCATCCAGGCCATGGACTCCTGGGCAGCAGAAGAGTGTGATCTGGTAATAAACACCAGAGCTGTGCTCTGGCTGTCAGGCAGGCCTTTTGACCCCCAGCTCTACAAACCACGTGTCACTCCTCTTTACAAAATCAGCCAGCTAAGGAAATCCAGCCTATGGTGGGGTCTTTCCCAAGCACACCTTGCCACAGTCCACTGCAGCTCCTTCACTGCTTTACTTTGATCACATGCATCCAGTCTTGGCTTTTTTCCTTCTGTGAAGAAAGGGCATCACAGGCAGAGCCTGGGAACCTGAAGGGTGCTGTGAGGGGCAGGAAGGACCTCAAGAATTGGTTAGCAGTCCTTCCCCCCTCGTGGGTAGTGGTGCACATGTGCACAGGACACCAGGAAGGATTTGCTTTGTTTATAGCTGGAAAGCATTGCTGGAGAAACAATGATTCAATAGCCTTTTCTCAGCCTGGCCCTAATGTCTCTCCCCAGAGACCATGGTGGGCACAGTGGTAAATTGATTTTAAAAAGAGTGCAGCATTTCTAACTCTTTATGCAAGGCTGACTGCAGTTCCAGCCTTCTGCTTTAGAGCTCTGGATGATGCTGGGCTCCAAGCATCGTGTGTGTATATGAGGGGCAAATTGCATCAGCATCCTCATTTTTTCCTACTGCAAAAGAAAAAAATCAATATTAAGATGAGCCAGTAGACCATTTAAATGAAGAAATAAGTGGTAGTTGTTTGATTCCCTCTTGTACACAATGGTGGTTTATATAGTCTGGAGGCAGTTGCCCTTTTTACATCTCTTGAAGGAGTTTGTCTTTCCATTTCCACCTTGCTACTAGGCTGGCCAAACTGAAGTTAAGAACACTGTGAAAGAACCAAGAAGCCCTCATCTTTTTTCTAAGATCAGGAGATACAGTTGGAAAAAAACAGATTTGCTTTTGAGTTCAGAAAATGATCTGCTCTGATTACCCAGAAGCTATCCCTAATTGAGGAGTAAGTTCTATTTACAGCTGGATGGGTTGGAATTCACAGAGGACAAACAAAAGAGCCAAGATTTTCATCAGCACAGTAGCAAGGGGCTGTGGGGGCAAACAGGGTGATGTCAGAAGAAAACCCAAAGAATGTATAAACCTGTCCAATTTATCCATCTGGTCTGGTAAAACAATTTACCTCTCCTTACAAACCTGGCTGCTCTGAATAATTAGAGAGAAGGTGGGTCAGTTTTCAGCTGACACGAGCACTGCTGCAGCTCCATTAGCTTGGTGAGGTTAGAGCAGCTGGTGCCAGCTGAGGATCTTTTGACCACCACATATATTCAGTGTGCTGTTTGTCAGGCTGCACTTTCTCCTCTCCTGGGGCCAGTGCAGTTGAAGCAGCAAGAGGGTGACAAGCAGAGAGTGTGAGGACATCTGTCACATTTGCTGGTTGCTATAAAGAGAAACCCAACCTGCCAGGAGGTGGGAGGAGGGAGTGGGGTCAAGCCTGGCAGGAATTGGTGGGCAGCTGATGGCATCTCTTTGGAGGTCACTGTTAATAGCACAGCACCCCGTGGCAGTTTTCTCTGACACCTCAGGACAACGTGCAAGGTGTTATGTGCCTTTCTCTCACTCAGAGAGCTAGTTGATAAGCTCTTGTAGCCCTCCCACCCCCCTTATCTTTCCCTTTGAGTACATGAGCTCTTCTGCTTAAACTTTGGTAAATTCTGGAATTACACTCAGTAGTGCATTTTCAACTCCCGGGCTGAAAGATGACTTGGAAGATGTAAATTACAAGAGATTATATCGTATTTTTTTGCTAATAGCCTGTACTCTAGAACAGTTTTATCTGCATTTGGCTAAAGTCTTGCACAGCAGACACACTCTGATGGTTCAATGAGTCCATTCAGAAGTACTTTTCACTTTGCGAGGGTAATTATCTTTATTAGTTCTGTACCTTGATGGTGTTTCAGCAGAGCATTTAGGAGTGTCAGATTCTATTAAGCATAAACTAGCTCATGGAGGAAATAATTTGCAACTGTGTGTAAATGGTGATACCTTAAGAGGTTTAAGTGAGCTCTCTGCTAGGTGGCTTTGTCACTTGTCACCAAAAAAAAAAAAACCCACCCAGTATAATTTTTATTCCTTTGAGGGGAGGAGGCCTCATGTCTTTGGAATGACAGCCTTCCCCTTGTAAAAACTGTGCAAAATCTTCACGTTTCTACGTGTGAGGAATTGGGTCACTTAGATGACAGACTGCCACTGATTTTTAACTAGCACAGTACAAAAGTAATTTTGCTGGTAAAGTTTGAGCAGGAAAGGAATGCTAAAAAACCCACAGTGCTTTTCTGAAGTGCCCCTGCTTTTCCAGGAGCTGAACTGCAGAGATCAGGAAGGAAATAAGCACGACCAGTGTTTGTGTGGCTTCGTGCTCCAGCAGGAGGTGCTTCTGACTCGTCCTCTGCCATAGTTTGTGAAAGATGAAGCTGCTCTGGAGTTTCTGCTTCCACCTGCACTCAGGAGCTCCCTGGGATGAGTTTCACCTGAGCTGCAGGAATAACTATGTCAGAAAACCAAGGGAAAGTGCTGAGACCCAGCGAATGGATTTTGTTAGTGGTAAACAGGAAAATTAAACTCCAGAGGAAGGCTGTGGCTGTGCAAAGTGTGTCCTGCTTGATTTCCCCAGGCAGCTCAATTTCATTGCATGCCATTAGTGCTTACATTCAAGACTCTGCATGTATTAATCATGCTGGAACTGCTGTCCTCAGCTCTCTGAAGTTTAGCTTTCCTCCCTCACAGGCTCTTTAGCATCTCCAACTTGCTCTTTCTCTCCTTGTGTCACTGCTTGAAATTTGTCCTATAAAGGATAAATTCTTTGTACTAGCAGAAAGGATGTACCAAGTATTGGGAGCTGGAAGCATGTTTCCTTTTGCTTAGAGCACAGCCTTTCCCACTGAGCTAGCTGTGTTTTGGTTTGGGACATGCACTGACAAGGAGCATGGAAGGATCACAATCATAGAATGGTTTGGGTTGGAAGGGACCTTTGAAGGTTATCTAGTCCAACCCCCTGCAGTGGCCAGAGACTTCTGCAACTAGAGCAGGTTGCTCAGAGCCCCAGCCAACCTCACCTGGGATGGGAAAGCTCTCAGGGATGGGGCTTATTCCCGAGCAACCTGAGTCAGGGTTTCACCACCCTCACTGTAAAAAAGTCTTCCTTCTCTCTAGTGTAAATCTCCCTCTTTGAGTTTCAAACCATCACCCCTTGGCCTGTCACAACAGGCCCTGCTAAAAAAGAATTTCTCCATCTCTCTCTTAAGACCCCCATATGTCTGAACTTAACACAGGTTGGAGTCATAAGCTGGCAGTGGCCCAAAGGACACTGCTTGGTGCAAGTGGCATCCAACTGGGAGAGCCCCTGATGGGCCGGTCTGGCATCCAGATGGACCTTGAGAGGCTGTGCAAACAGGTTTCACAAAGGCAAATTAAGAGTCCTGCAGGGGGGATGGAATAGCTCCCTGCAGCAGCCCAGGCCAGGGACCAGCCAGTGGCTGAAGAGCAGCTCTGTTGCAAATGATGTGGAGGTCCTGGTGGGACAGTTTGAGTGATTATTCACCTCTGTTTGGTGCTTATGAGACTATCTGGAGCTCCATGCCCAGTTCTGAGCTTCCCCAGTACTATAAAAGACAATGATGAACTGGTATCTCCATTTAGAGAGCTGGACCCTGCTGAAAGACATGGTGCTGTTTCTGTGCTGCAAACTATTGCATTGGTAACTGCTAAATAAGCCTTGAAGGCTTGGTTCTCACTGTCATTCTGCAGCCACTTTGCTGCAGATCAAACTCATGACTGCTCCTGAGAAGAGACAAGAGGTTGCAAATTATAAAGCTAAAGAGTATAGTTAAAAATCCCATCAGAGAGGAGGAACCAGGAACAGAAGCCCATGAGGAAGTATTTCTGGCCCAGGAGTAGCACTGCCTCTCTCAGAGTCAGCACAATGCCTTTGGGAAGAGCTTTCTGGTGCTCTTGATTCCTCACAAGCTCGTGTCTGTGGATGCTTTTTGGACAAACCAGAAACACTCGTGCAAGTCTTGGTGTGATTTTTAGGTCCATTCCTAGCTTAGCCTCACTCCTCTGAGCTGTGTCCTGGGCTCCTGTTTCAGCCAGGGCTGCCCAGGTGACATTGTGGCCATGGACTGGTAGTCTAACAACATTTTCCCTTTCCTAACACGGGTCAGTGATGGCTAAAGGTAGTCCAGTGGTACAAGGGAGCTGTGCTCCTTCCATCTGAGCAGAGGTAGGAGAGGACATAGCAAAAATCTCAGCATTGTTCTTGTCTCACCCCATTTTGCCCTTTAGCATTCACTCCCTCTGACTTGCACTAAGTAAACTGGGTGATTTCAGTGATCCAGGTAACCTACTTGAGGCTGTCTGAGCAGTTTTAAAGCAGACACACAACAAGTTCTGGCAGATGTCAGGGACTCCCACACTCTCTGGGAGGAAGGAGACTGGAGCAGGTACTACTGTGCCCAGCCAGCTCGGGTGTGAACGAAGCCGTGTGTGTGTGTGTGTGTGTGTGTGTGTGTGTGTGTGTGTGTGAGCTACCCGAGGATGCAAACTGAAGCACCATGGATCAGTTCCAAAAGCAGAGAGTGTACATTAATTTTTACTGGAGTGAGTGTTTCCATATAAGCAGTGTAATGTTATGAAGACCTATTCATCTGTTAATGGACCTGCTCCAGCTCACTCTAAAGAAGCACTTGCTTTACAAAGCAATATTGATATCTCATTTGTCTGATGGCAATTCTGTTTTATGCTCCTTTACAGTACCCATTTTACAAAATCCTCTTTTTTCCCCTCATGCTTTTGCTTTATGTGGGCACTTAAACCCGTGCCTGACTTCAGGAAGGTGAGCAGTAACAAGGAACATTAGCAGCATTACCACCACAGTCTGTATATTTAAACCAACAGCTTTTGTCCTGCTAGTACAATTGCTGATTCAGTGAAACCTGCCTTTTGAGCTTGTCTTCTCTGGGAAATTAATCCAGGCTAATTGGTGTAGATCAGATTAATTAAACCAGATTAAAGTCGTGCAAGGCCTTTCTCATTCTGAAAAAAAAAAAAAAAGCAAGCAAGAAAAGCTGCCTTAATTCAGTTTTGTTTGATTTGCTTCCAAATCAGAGAAACTATTCTGACCTAAAATAATTTAATATTTTGTTTTAAGAGAATAAATTGTAAATATCACAAGAAATTTCAGGAAATGGTGGAACCCCGTCCGAAATTCTTCTTATGTGCTGAGAATATTCAAAATAGTTTGGCTAAGACCAAAATAACTATCCAAAAGTGCAAATATTCAGAGGTTAAGTAAAAAGTTTTCATTGATGTCAGTTACCCTGATTCAGCTAGTGCAGTAAAATGTGGGAAAGCTGTGCAGCTACCAGTAAATAAATAGAACAGGATTTGATAATGCTGTTCATATCTCAGAGCTTATTACATGCTTTGCCTGCAATTAAGAAGATGATAGAATCATAGATTGATCTATTCTTGGGCTGTGTGATCTTAAAGGTCTGTTCTGACCAAAACAATTCTCTTTGACTCAGCTCCTGATGGTTCACTAGTGGGGTCCTGTGATTGACAAGATAACTAACAATGCCTTAAAAAAACTGGGAGTAAATTCCTGTAGATTGTCACTATTTTAAAAACTGATTTTGAATGCAGAGTTCAGTGAGGGGAGTTGAGAGGTCGGTTTTACTCTTTCTATTTTTGGAAGTGATATGAAAAAATAAATATTAATGTCATCTCACCCAGAGCCTTGACAAGTTCTCTCAAAAAGCCCAATAAAAGCACTGAGCTCTGGGGGTCAGAGCTCTGGGAAATGAGACCCACTGAACATTGAGACAAATGCCCATGGGTGTGAAAATCAAAAAACCACTCTGCTTCTGTCCCACTGCTCTTGTTTTCCCCTCCTTCCATGGCACCATTCCATCCACTTTCCCAGTAATAGAATGAACTTTCTTTTAATATTTTTTAAAAAGGAATAAAAATGCTGTAACGGATAATTTATAAACTCTGAAAGGAAAAAGATTGATCTTATAACAGAATTTTGGAAATTAATGCTTTCAAAAGTGGATTGTAAAACTTCTTTGATTGAGTGACAGTGGTGCATTGTACAGATGAATCTTTCTGAGCCTTGCTGTTGAAAAAGCTGTTCAGCAGTTAGAATAATCTGTCTCTATCAGAATTTTAAGCAGGGTTTTTCTTTCTGCAGCTCGACATACACAGAATTTACTTGTTAATTTCTAGTGCGTTGCAGTGTGTAACGCTCAGAATAATGCCCAAGGAAGGAGGTGAAGGGGAATTTCTCTATACTCCCTTGGTCCTGTACCCAAAAGCAGCTGGCAGGCAATTGCTCTGAAAAATCTTTGCTGATTTTTCTTGTGTAATGTTTTTTCCCCCACCTGTTGCCTCTGTTAAGGGTGAAACTGACGTAGCTTGTAAAGGCTGTGTAAGATCCAATGAGTAAAGACTCTTCCTATTGCTATTTTATTCCTCCAAAGCACAGTTTAGAGGAAGGTGGTAACAGAACAGTGAATGATTACTGGCTAGATCCCTCTTCTGATCACACAGACCTGCCTTTCTGCACAGCAGGCTCCCAGCTGCACCCCACTCACTCTGCAACTTCCACCATCCATCCTGTGCTCCATTTAGGAGGCTAAAATCCCTGGGATCTCCTGAAAGAGAAGGGGAAGGGTCCCTTCAGACTGGGAGCCAGGCTCGAAGTGAGGCACCTGTGAGAAGCAAAGCACCCAGCTGTCCAGCTGTGGTGTGGGTGTGCACAGCTGTCCAGCTGTCCAGCTGTGGTGTGGGTGTGCACAGCTGTCCAGCTGTGGTGTGGGTGTGCACAGCTGTCCAGCTGTGGTGTGGGTGTGCACAGCTGTCCCAGCTGGGTGTCAGTGTGCACAGCTGTCCAGCTGGGTGTGGGTGTGCACAGCTGTCCAGCTGTGGTGTTGGTGTGCACAGCTGTCCCAGTGGATTGTGTGCTAGAAGGGAGGGCCTGGCTGTGCCAGTCTGGGCTGCAGCATCCCTGTAAGGGCTCATTAGCTGCCGAGGCAGCTTGTGGAATGAAGTTGGTTCAGCTGAAGCAGTGAAAGGTTGATGCAGAGTTGTTCCTACTTAACAAACAAATGGCTTAGGGCCTGTGCTTCTGAGAATGCTCAAAATCATTAAATCCCTCCTAATGAATGTTATCCATCAACTGGCTTTAGTCCTGAAGTTATTATCTCCCCTCCACGTGGTCCTGCTGGGTGTGCTCAGTGGGGGATAGTCAGGGGCTCATGACAGTGGGAACTAACTCAGTCCCCCTTTCAGAAATCGACACTGCTCTGAAACGTGGGGAAAAACAACAAAGACTTTTGAGGGATTTAGGGAGACTGAACCTCTTCATGGCTTCTCCCTCAGCATCTCTTGCTTGTTGTTGTTTTAGTGCGGGAACAAAAGGCAGAGCTCTCAGCAGTTGTCTGCTGATCTCCTCCTCGGGCAGGTTTTCATCCACATCACTACCCACAGAAAACAGGGGCATGTACTTGCACCATAAAGCCTAATAAAGAAATGTATGTGCTTATCCAGTGTTTCTTTCCACTGCCTCTTCTGGATTACTGTGGTGTTCAACTGTGGCAAGCATAATGCAGATATAATAAAAAGCTAAACCCAAGCAGGCAGAGAAATGAAAAATCAGGATTTCAGACAATATCTGTCCCTTTCAAATGCCATAATCATAAAAGCCTGTTCCCATAGAATAAATATATTTAACCTCCAAAGAGTTATCAGTGCATTACCTCCCCACCACTTATGAGAAAGAGATTCAACTGGCTCATGAGTTATCTGTCTTTTATGCTCATGACAGAAAGATAATCATCCTCGGGGGTGATATATGCTAAATACAGCATAACTGTGCCAAGCTGGCAGCAGCTGCTCTGTGCTTTATAGGGCTGCCATTTGCTCCCACCCACGCTGAGCAGTCTCTGGACAGCTATTGCTTTTCCTTCTGAAACCTATTTCACTGTATTTAAAAGTGTCGTTAAAAGTTCAGCTCCCCAAAGAGTTCTGTAAACTGGGCCACTGTTTGTAAACACTGTGATTCCAAATTAGTTCCTTAATTTCCCTGTAGCCTGCTGGAATGTGGGCTGCTTTGATTCCGTTCACACACACCCACATCACCCCCCCAAAGTGCACACGATGGCAAAAAGCAAAGAAGGCTTTAGAAAGGACTGCAGAAGCAGAAAAGGATCTGGTGAGAGGGGCACCAGATTTTTTTGACAGCTGTCATTTAAGGAAAATGCAGGTTAGAAACTGTGAAGCAAATTTTTAATTTTAATTTTTTTATTTAATTTTCAGTTTAAGGAGTTACAATGATGGGGCTGATGTCTTGCAGGCCATTCTTTGGGTTAACCTGTCAATGTGCTCACAATATATTGAGCATGTTGATCTGTTTTTGGACAGAATCCAACAAGCTTTATCAAGGTAGCATTCCCTTCGGGTGGAAAATCAGGTTTGTTAGCAAGAAAGGTAATAGTTCAGTGCAGACTACACCCGTGTACTGTGACATTCCCATTTTCAGTTAGCACATCTTTTAACTGTTTTTGCCTTCAGAATTTGTTTCAAGGTCTCATCTTCCTTTGCAGTCAGACTGTAGCACTCAAACAGCTTTTCCCTCATTAACTAAAAATCTTAAATGTGCCTTTTTCCATCTCCAGTCATACATTTAGAGAGGTATCAAATATCTGCTGCTGGATCTAGTTGTTAATTTCTAGGATGGCAAAGAGCTTCTCCGTCCAAGTTTAACTGCACTTTTGAATGTGTTGTTGGTGGCAATTTCCACTCCTGTAGAGTTTTCATATCCCTTAATGTTCCTTTCCCTGCCTTCTGACAGTCTTGTGTTGCTGTAGCTTTATCTCATTCTCTGTACACTAAAATTAGCCACCAAGGTTACAACCCAAATCTCCTCTGGTCTTGTCACCTCTGCTCTAAGCCACTTGTCTTGGCAGTCATGTCAGGCACGGTTCCTAAAGGTCAGACATGCCATGTACCCAGGGAATTACAAGAAGGCTCTCATGCCTGTGGATGCTTCCCGGGGATAGGACATCCACAGCCTTCCCTCTCCTGCCAGTTCTTGAGCCCCACGTTGATCTTCAGCATCTTGTCCTGTTTTATCTCCCTTCTCTGGGGATAACTGTGACTATTCTTGTTAGAAGCTGTTTGCCACCAGCGTGGTGCTTGTAATACAAATGAGCTGCTGAGTGGAAGGAATTAGGGCTTCTCAGTTCTTCTCTCCTGTGAAATAAGTAGAGGAGCAGAGGAGCAGTTCCTCCAGGGATGGCTCTTGCACGCTCAGAAAGCAGATTGCCACGGAATGGATTTCTTTCAGGTGCTTCTCAGAGTGTGTCTGTGTGTGAAAAACCAGCAGCTGCCTCAGTCAGGAGACAGCATTTGTTCTGAGTCTGACACACACGGGAACATGGAGACTTTAATTTTTTGATACAATAATTGATAGATACGACTTTGCTTCAATGCTGTAAAAAACACACAATATTTTTGCAAGTTTCTCCAAAGCATTTACAATAAATGTATAATTTAGTGGGGAACAGTTGAAAGCAGTGCTTTTCTTGGCTTTGAGCACTGCGTGCTCTGTGATGTATTAAAAACCTGCAGGGCAACTTGCATTACAACAGCAGAATCTTACAGCAGCTAGATAAATGGGAACAGCTTTATTCCACAAAGTGAGGAGAACCTTGAAATAGTCCTCTTGCATACTAAAGATTCAACTTTACTTGCTTGCTTTGGAGAGAAAGAGAGTTCCAAGCACTTGTGATAGGAAAAGTATCTTCAGCCCTGTATGCTTTGTGTTACCTTGAGGAGAAGGAAGGGTTTGGTAACTGGACCTGTTCCTTCTGACAGTAGGAGGACCCTGCCTAACTGGGAGGTGGATTGTAGCATGTGAGTATTGGTAGACAGTGCCTTTTCTTTTTCATTTCTTCCCTGATAATCACAAAACCGGGTGCAGTGGAGTAAATGAGAGGCTGTTTCAGTGCAGAAGTGCTAAGAGCTGTCCCATCTGCTGGGCCTGCAGGACTCGGGTGTGGTCAGGAGCTGAAGCCTGTGCAGGTGCAGGAGGCAGTTAGACCTGAAGCAAAAGGACAAACATCACCTGCAGCTACAGTCACTTGGAAAACACCTGCAGAAATGGTCTAGCTTAGCCTGTGGTCTCCCACAATGCAGGTTTCATTTAAACTGGGGGAGAAACGAGTTGTAGATGGGGTGACTGAAGATGTGCAGCTGAGCCAGGCCAGCGGGTACAGCCAGAGCCCAGGAACCTTGGTGTGTCCTGACCTGACCTCATGTCACTGGCTTCCCGATGGGATGCCAGTCAGAGCAACTGCACAATTCCCTCTTTATGCTGGGGGCAGCCTGTTCTGCCCAGTAGAAACTCACCCTGGAATGAGGGCTGTTGTGAGAAGCCCTGCTTCAGTGGCTTTGGGATAATAAAAGGTGCTTTAAATAATAGCTGCTTGAGATGCATTCTCACGTGTACCACTGAGGCCTCCTAAGTGCAGTTACAGAGTTAGAATTCACAGTTGCCTGTCATGTCATCTTCTGCTGTATAAATTCTCAGCAAAGTTCTCCAGCTATCAGTTCCTGAAGGTACTAGACTATCACTGAAACTGGTTCTGGGGAGAGATGAGGGCATGTTGCTATTGATGCTCAATCATTTTGGGTAATGGTCCATTAAATCCTTCAGCTACAAAAGCTGTCTTTGGCTAGTGGAGCCAAAGCACTTTCAGCCTGGGGACCCTGAACCAGATACCTTTCTTTTCCTGGGTGTTGCTTACATTAACAGTTACCAACCCAGAGCAGTAAATCAATTTAAACTGCATGAAATCATTTCTAAACAGGAATCATTTCTAAACAGTTGCTGTGGGCTACAGTTCAGTGGTGGACTTGGCAGTGCTTGGTTAACATTCAGACCCAGTGTCCTGGTGGCCTCTACACACAACTGGAATCTCTTCTTCCACAGCTGAACCATCTCTCTGGACCTGAGCTGTAATTGTTTATTTTAATCCAGCAATTTAGATGGTAAAAGCACAATTTCCCTAACAAACATCTCTGATGTGTGGTATTATTAAATTCTGATTTTCCCCTCCCAGTTCTTATCAAATACATCAGGCAACCTGTTAAGAACAGTTTGTTGGAGCCAAATGATTGCTGGGTGGCCCACATCACTGAGGGGTGTGTGCCACAGCCACCCCTTGGCACAGGTGCTGGACTGACAGCAGGTGCTCTGCTGGCATTCAGGGGTGCAGGAAGACAAAGAACCCTCCTTTCCTTTGGTTTCTTTGGGTTTTTTTTTTGTTTTAAATTTATCTTTTTTTTGAGGGAAGAAGTGCCTGTCAGTTGCTTGTCTCTTCATACTGTGTGTTGCTGGTGAAGACACAGATTCCCTGTTTATCCAGAAGTCAGAGCTGGACAGAGCTGAGATTTTGCTCATCCTGATTTTTTCCCTGGAGGGCTGTGACCAGGTGTCAGGAGACCATTTTTACAGGTGGTGAAGATTTTTGTGACAGTGTGGGCTCCCAGTGGGAAACTAGATCATTAAATTGATATTTTTTTTATTTACCTAGAGGAATGTCCTTACAGTTGCTTGTAAGGAATTTATTTTGTGTCAAAGTAAGGAGATGGGAAGTTGTGAGTGAAGGGGGTAGATGGGAAGGAAAGGAGAGGGTGTAGGCATGTGGAGAACAGGCTTCATGCTTTTCTCCTTCATGTAAAGAACTGTGCTGTCAGTGGGAGAGAGAGGAGATGAGAAACACTTCCCTGTATTTCAGGCCTGAGCCACCAGCTCTGGACTGTAGAATAATCTGTTCAACTGGGTATCAATATTCAGTGTATTCTACAAAGGAGCTCCACTGGGGGACTGACAGAGATCAGTCACAGCATCTGTCAACAGCCTGGTGTTTGATTTGGAGTTCAGGCTTGCAGCTGCACACTGGAGAAGCAGAGCTCAGGCAGGTCCTGCTTTTGCCTCTGTTTTTCATGACAGACTGTGTAAGATTTTTGGATTTTTCTAAGTTGCTGTGAGAGCATTTTTTAAATTCTTAAAGTTTCAGGGGTTCATGAATGATGTTTTCCTTTTGGTTCAGTCAAGGTCGTGGCTGCTTTGTCTTGAAAGAGTTTCGAGTAGCTCCTGGTATGAGAAAGGAAGGAGAGAGCAGAGGAAAAGTGGCCACGTGTGGGTCTGTGTCTAGAGAACACTTCCCTTGCGCTGCAGTGCTGCTGAGATGAAGGAAACATGTTCACTCTGCTTGGTTCTGGGAGATGAAGGGATGCAGAGTTGGGGTCAGTTACCAGTCCTCAGTGACATCAGGATCTTAGTTTTCTGATTGGCTTCTGCACGATGCAGGGCCACGGGGAGATGTCAAGTCCAGCTGATATATTCAAAAATGGGGAGCAGGTCAAGCCTGAGCAAGGAGCTGAGGGGTTTTCCCCATGGCCTGGGTTTTCTGAGACTTGCAGGACTGTGAACATTGATCCTGCAGTGTTTGCAATTCAAGAATCTCCACAATTTGATTTCACTTGAGCGAAGTTTACGAGAGTTCTTCTCAGAGTGGAGCTGTTATTGCTCTGATGATTAAATAACCTTTACTTTTTTTTTTTGGCATTTCGGTCCAGCTAGTTAAGTCTTATGATCTAATTAGCATTTGGTATTTGATAACTTGAGAGACTATCAAGAACTTCTAAATTAAATATTTCAGAAACAAAATACGCTGTCTGAGAATTAAATAAAAATTGTGAAAACAAAACCAAACCATTTTTCTTCTGTTCATTGCTGTTTACATTCTGGTTTACCCGTTAATGTTTAATGCACAGAATGAAAACTTAATGACCCCAGCATGTAGCATTTCACTTCGTCCTCAACTGCTCTTTGTCTTTTTCTTTTTTTCCTCCCCCCCACTCTTTCATTTATTGGGAAAAAGTTGACAGTCAGGAAACGTCCCCTATTTGCCACTGTCTGAAAACCTTGGGAATGACTGAGCAATAATCCCTGGCAACAAATAATTTTCTGTCTGTCTTAATGAATGTCACTGTAGAGATAATGACCATTGCTCATCTATCAGTGGATTGTTTGCCTGAATACTTTGCTGTCTCATGCAATTATTCTGTATTAGTGTAGGGAAGTGCAGAAGTATCCATAGGATTCATGTTTTATGAGAAAAACTGACACCCCCATATAGTGGCATTTGATAATTTTGCCTCCAGCTGACTAGTGTGCCAAAGTGGGTGGATATTTGCATACATTATACCTGTCATTTCATAATAATTATACAGTTTTTAACATTTTAACACTGGTACTCAATCAGCAGATGAAAACAGCGAGCTCGGGCTATTTCAGACTGAGATTTCATTTAGGACCATTCTTTGCTTTACCTCTCACATATAATGAGAAAAAACAGGTAATATTCCAGGTAACACCTTCTGCATCACCTTTACAAGAACAGAAGTGAATGAAAAAAGTGGTTATTCATCTATCTCTGCTGTTTATCTCCATTCCTTTTTGGTGTTGGGCTTTCATTCTCTGTATTCACTTTGAGGGACTTTGACCCTGTGGCTTGGCAATAACAGTTTATGCTCATGACAAAGGGAATGTACTCAGTGCAGCAGAGTCTGAATGATAGAAAGGGAAGGGAAGAGTGTCTAAAAATCCTAAAACCCCAAACCTTTGGTTCATTTTTATTCCAGTAGTATTCAGAAGCCCAGCATGGACCTCGGATTTGGTGATGCCACCCAAAATACCCAATACACAGGTACCCAGGAGAGCTTGTAACACAGGCAGGAGAGGACCTGGGGACACAGAGGAACAGAGAGACCTCCAAATGACACAGGAGGTCTGAGCTGAGAACTGGACAGAGCTGTTCCATCAAAACCCATTGCCACAGACCAATGTTTCATCTTTTCTGAGCACTGATTGGAGAGAATAGTTGGGTAGAAGTAATAGCAGCCTGATCCAAGAAGCACTGACTGATCCCAGAGTGTTTGTTGTGCAGTTCAGACATCCTTGATAACCTCTATTTCACAAGATTTCTTTCCTGATGAGCCTTTCTAAACCCCAGACCTGTTCACTGAGGAAACAGAAGCCAAGCCCCCCTGGCTGTGTGGCATTCCAGGGAGGAAGGCATGGGAGAGGCAGAGTGCAGGGCAGCAGGGCCAGCTGTGTGTCTGCAGGGGCTGCTGCCCCTGCTGCTGGGGCTTTGTGGGGACTGTGGGGATGGGGAGGAGTCTGTTGTGTGTGAAGAGCTGTCCATGTGTGACTGTTGCTGAGGAGTCATGCTGTAAACAGGCTTTGACATGCAGGCTCTCAACACCCCTAGATAAAACATCTCTCTGGACTGAATCTTGGATGTGGTGGATTAAGCAGAATTCCCCCTTTTCCCAGTGTTTTTTTTCCCTGTTCTTCTCTGAATGGACTGGCCATCCCTTTTTGCCCAGCAAAACCTTCTTCTTCAGCCTTCATCAGACACTGGTTTAGTCTGCTTGGCATGGCATGCCTTTGGAAGAAATGGTTGTACACTTTGTTGAGTGTCATCAGACCACAAATAGCATGTGGATTTATGTCCCCTCCTCTGCAGAAGCAGAGCATGTCATTTTCCTCTTGAGACAGTATGTGAGGGATAAGCTTTTGATAAGGCAGAAATGATAATGGATGTTGCAGGAACCAAACCCAATCTTCTCTAGGTTCAAAGTCAGCATCCATCACTGGTGTGTCTGGCTGCCCCTCAAGATTATAAATGCAGCATCCCCTCTTCCTTCAGGAGGGAATAGAAGTTGGTTGTTGCTTTTTACTTTGCAGTGAGGTGGGGAAATGGATGATTTTCTCTAGTGTTAAGTTCCACTTTCACCATGTAATGTCTGTTTTCTGCTCACCCACATATGCTTCTTGAGTTTGACATTCACTTCTATCACTTAAGTCAGTGTGTCTGACTCCAAATGCAAGTCAGCAACACATTGACAAGTAAAAATGAGCTATTTTTACCTCATCTTACTTTGGATACTGTTAAAAATAATCCCTCATTCCCTTGTGTTTCCAGCATCAACTCAAGAGAATATAGAATAAGGTAATGATACCATGGTCTTGGATGCTCCATGGCTTGGGTGGAAGGGAGCTTGACAGAGACCTTTTATATTGTAGATGTGGTTCTGAGGGGTATGTTTAGTGGTGACCTGGCAGTGCTGGGGTATCAGTTGGACTCAACAAAGGTCTCTTGCAACCAAAGGATTGTGTGATGCTGTACAGTGAATGTGAGGGATGGGTGTGTGGCCACACAGGACTGTTCATTGCTGCCTGTTGTTGCTGGTCACAGCCTTCAACTGCCTCCTGTGAAACACAAGATAATTTTTCATCATTGTGCAATGTATTGATTTATTTTGCCAGAGTGCCATGAAAATTAAGCAGTGTGCTCTCCTGTTCTCCCTGCAGATACAAGCACACGCTGCCCCCACCAACAGGTCATCTTTTTCCAGCTTGATGCATAAAGATGATTTGAATTTAATTCCAAGGAAAGAGATGGGAGCAGTACTGTTACCAATTCTACCTGCAAGTGTAGCTGAAACAATGCCTGAACTTTTCTAGGTCACAGGTTTTTTGCTTTTGCTTCCACAGTAATGTCAGCAAAGCAAAACCATAAACCACTGAGAGAGAGGCTGGTACCCAGGTGCAATAGCTCCTATTCAACTGCAAACATGGTGTGGTTTTTGTGGTTGTTGCCATAGCAACAAGATCATTTACAGCACATAATCCCATTAGGAGAAAGCATTTTTAAACTGAGCTAATTGTACATGAGTTTATATTGCTTCCCAACCTGTTTTTGGAAGATTTCACTTTTAGGATACTAATAAAAGGCTGATTAAAAGCATTACACATTGTCCTAAATTGCCTGCAGAAACAGAGGAGATAGGAATTATGTAAATTATTGCAGGTATCCTTAGATTGAACCAGTATGATCAAGTAAATTAATTCATGGGCTCCTTTCTGTATTAAAAGTCACAAGATAGCAGCTGCACCTACAATATAGTATCGGCTTGGGCAAATCCTGGTCTTGGCCACAGTGTTCCTCCAGTGTCCCTTTCCCTCAGGGACCATCTCCATTCCTTGAGAGTTCACGTGTCTATTGCCTTAACATTTTGGAAACAGTTCCTCTTCAGTGACTCTACCCTGAGAGGTGGAGAAAGTCAGTTGCTAATTGACTGAAGGCAAGCTAATGGGTTGTAAGAAAGCAGAATAATTAAAACTAGGACGAAATGTCCCACCTGTGGGAAGGCAAAGTTGCATTTAGGGAAAGAAAAGGACAGTCAAAAGGAGTGCTGAGATCTGCAGGAGCTGGA
Organism: Corythornis vintsioides; assembly: GCA_025447755.1. Lineage (NCBI taxonomy): Eukaryota > Metazoa > Chordata > Aves > Coraciiformes > Alcedinidae > Corythornis > Corythornis vintsioides. The sequence continues at coordinate 29,921 of JAOEGS010004457.1, read as the reverse complement.
AGGAGCCGGGGATTTCCAGCTAAATACTGTAAGAAGTCATGTTCAAAAGTCTGTCCTTTGTGTTTGAGCCTGGCTCCTGACAAATGCTGCTGCCACATACCTGCATAATAGAGACAGAGAGGCTGTTAATCGCCCAGCAGCAGGATTCTTCCTCTGCAGTCACAGCTGATGGGAGTGTTCTGCTTCCTAACGCTCCTGGCCATGGGCTTCGAGCTGTGGAATTCATCGGCACTTGTCAGGGAGGTCAAGAAAGTTTCAGAAGGGGGTTGGCTCTAGCAGCTAAAAATACCTGCAGCTCCACAGCACTGCTGCTGATGCCTCCGTGTCCTCCCCTGTCCATGCCTCTCTGCTCTGCATGTGGCTCACCCATGAGCTCCCAGTAGGCAACTGGGATCCGTGCTGTGAGAGATGCAGCCTGGTCCACAGGGACACAAACGCTTGGGCAGCACAGCAATCCTAGCTATCTTTTCTATATATCATATATATGCATATATCATATATATATATGCTCTATAGATCAGCAAAGCCCCCAGCTGTGGAGGCTCCACTGGCTCTGGTGTGTAGGTGTACAGCTTTCCATCAGGTTTCAGTGGGAGCTTCTCCAGTTCACATAGCCCCCTATGAAATGATCTTTTCAAGGCACGGGAAGCTGTGAAATCCATTCATGTCCAGGGTGGAAAGAGGCAGAGAGCTCAGAGCCAAAGCCATCCTGGCCAGGGGTGCAGCAGGGCTGTTGACTGGAAGGGAGATGTCTGTACGAGGCTGTGCAATGGATTGACAGAGTTAAGCAGTGACAAGGAGCCAGGAGCAGGTGGTGACCTAAAAGTGCTACTGGAAGTCAGGGATAAACCAGCAGAATTGTGAGCTGCACTGTGCAGGCTCTTGCCTAAAACTGCCAGATGTCTGAAAGGTGCTAAATAGGATGTCATTGTTTCAAGAGGTTTTAAGGGCTTTTCATGGGTTCTAGAAGAAACTGTGGAAGCTGTGTGATGATAAACATGATGTCTGTAACAGGCAAAAGGAAATGTCATGATGACTGGAATGAGGAGACCCATAGTTCATTTGGGATCTGTGAGCAGTTGCCTAAAATACAAATAATTAGAAAAAGGTTTGCTTTACAAACTCGGACATCAGCAGCCATGTAGCCAGGGAGCTCCAGCTGATGGACTTCACTTGGGGGACACCACTTGGATTCCCAAAAGGCAGTTCACAAGGTCCATCACCAAAAAAAAATGAAGGCAATTAAGAAAGTGTGCAGTAAAAGGGAATGTCTTTCCCTTTATATAAGCTGCCAGGAAACAGATGAGGTGAGAATCCCTGTTTGTCATGGTAGAGAAATTACCAGGGAGGTTCTGCGGGGAGCTGTGCTATTGAGCATACATCTGAATGACCCAGAAAAGGTAGGATGATGTTAAGATTAATTTTGCTAATTATACTAAAGCATACAAGGCAGCAAAAAAGAAAGCTTACTGGGAGGAACAGCAGGAGGGCCTTATGAGGCTGTCACTAGGTTAAGGTGGTAGATGGAATTTAATCCAAGTGTGACTCACTGTATGGAGAATAAACAACCCTAGCCTGAGATATAAAACTGCTTGTTCTGAGGTGACCCTTAGAAATTAGAGCAAGATTTTGGGGTCATGTCTGTAGAATTAAATAAAACTAAACAGAGAAGAGAAATGATGATCCTTTTAAAGCTTAGAGCTGGGAGAATAGTCAGGGAGTGTTTCCTCTACACATACCCCATGGTTTATAGTCTTTCTTGTGTATCTGCTTTTTGTTGGAGGCAGAAGGTGATTTTGGACAGACCCATGACCTGTTCCCTACAGCCACCATTGGCCTGGATTCTCAATACCCCTTTTTTCTTCATCTGAAAGTGTATATACACATAGAGTATATTCAGACATTTCCTTTGGTCTTAAATTCCTCTTCAGAATGAATGAATCCTCTCATGAATGATTTTTGACTCAGGGAAGTAACTTTATGAAGTGTATTGTTCTTCCCTTTCTTCCTCTCACAAGCCATGTGGGATGTGCTAGTAGGAGGCAGCACAGGGAATATTTGCCGTGCTGACGGGATTCAAATATTTGTCCTTTCTAAGTGGAAAGCATAGAAAAGAGAAGTAAAATCAGAAGAGCTTTCTCTCCTTCTCAAGAATGGTAGGGAAGGGGTAGAGCAGATAAACACTAGTATAATAAGCAGAATTTCCTCAAGGCTTCAGTGGATCCACACAGCAGGAGGGAATACTTTTGGAAGCAGGAGTTAAACGATAAAGAATAACGGGCTCTGAGTGTCTAACTTGGAAGGTTTTTATGTGGTATAAACTATCCTGGTGACACGTGTTCTTTTTGTGGTGATGTACAGATTTCCCAAAATACTCTTCAGCTATAGGTTTTGTGTTTTAAGAAGAGGGTTTTGGTTGGTTGGTTTAGCTGCAACTCCAGCAAACAAACAAACAAAAACTCAGTTCTAACAAAATTTCCTGGTTACTTGAAAAAAGTTGCTTCTACATGAAATGCCAACAGGTCAAAAAAAAAAAAGAAAAAAAGGGTTTAATTGATCCAAAACAAAGGAAAAACACTGTTTAAAATGTTGGTTAATTTTACTCTCCATCCTCTTGGAAATCTTGCAAATGATCCACTTCTGCCCGAGCATCCCAGCTAATAAAGGAGCTGCAGTCTCTAAGCGCTAAGGGTGGCAGTTCTGCCTGCACAGGAACACGCGGTGCTTGCCCCACAGCTTTGCTTCGTGTTTCCAGCATCTTTAATCTTAAATTTTTAGGCAAAATCCATTTGCGGCCTTTCCGGATCACGATGGTTGGTGCAGGGGCGGGCAGGGCGGTGCCAACCCCTGCCCTGCTCCTCAGGGGGACGGGTCCGTGTCAGGGCGGTATTTCGACTCAGGCTGGGTCTTCTGGGCCAGATCGCTCTGTACATCTGACACGCAGGGAAAAAACCGGAGAGGGTGCAGCCCACCTTCCTCGGAAAGGTGTGGATGGTTTGTCCTGCAGCCGCTGCTCTCCGGGATCCCTTCAGCCGGCCGCGGTATCCTCGGGGGCCAGCGCCTCAGCCCGTGGCGCGCAGGGCGGCAGTTGGCGCCCTTGGGGCCGTGTCAGGAGCTGGGTCGTTTCCCAGCTGCTGGAGCGATTGTTGTCGAGGTTTGCCACTTCAAAGCACCGCTGCTGCGAGCATGAAAGTCGAGGAATTCATCATGTAAATGGTTATTAGGCGCTGGGGATCTTCATCTCCGTGTTAGGGACTGGCCTACATTCCTAAATGCTGAATCAAAGATAAGCTCTTTCTTCAAGGTTATGGTAATTGGTGCCCTTCACTCAGCACCTGCTCTAATGGGGTCTCATTCAAGTGCTAAAATAGTAAAAAAAAAATAAATTTCTTTCCTTTTAGCTTTCTGTAATCCGTGCCCTTCAGCTGATGGATTTTGCAGTCAGAGAATTAGTGATGAGGTTCTCTCTCCCTCTTTCTCCCTCTTTCTCTCTCCCTCTTTCTCTCTCCCTCTTTCTCTCTCCCTCTTTCTCTCTCCCTCTTTCTCTCTCCCTCTTTTTCTCTCCCTCTTTCTCTCTCCCTCTTTCTCTCTCTCTCTCCCCCTCTTTCTTTCTCTCTCTCCCTCTTTTTTCCTTCTCTGACCATCTTCACCAGTAACTTTCTGGATTTCTGGGGTTGTTTTTCTCACTGCCAGGAACCTGCTTCAGTTCTGGGGTTGATTCAGGGACTGTAGTCACCTGAGCAGCCCCGTGTTATATCTCAGATAAAAACCAAAGTCCAGGAGGCAAAGTTACCTGCTGTTAAGAAACATCTGGGCTGAGCAGCTGTATATATCTATTGGGCAACATTTAATCAACATGGTTTTATAGGGCAAGGTGGTATTTTCTGTTTTAGAGCCTTGCACCCTGGCTGCAGGTTCTGAAATACTCCTTTTCACATGTTTTCCACTTGCAATTCCCCCTCAGCTTTCTTCTCCTTGTTTCAGCTGAGATTGGCAGTAGAAGCTTTATGAACTGGAAAGACTCCATGTTAACATTTCCAGTCTAGTTCTGCAGTTGGAAGCAAAAAGAGTAAATCTTAAAATGGAATAATTTGAAAATGTCCAAACCAAATCCAAGCCCCAAGTCTTACGAGGTTCCTGCATCAGTCTGTTACAATATCTTAATTTCTACATGTAGGCAACAATGAGCATGGAGCCCTCTACCTAGGGAACAGAAATAATTCTCATGCTTTTTGCTGCTCTGAAAATCTGGATTTTTTTTAAAATTTTTTTTGGTGACTTCTGCTGGATTTTTTTCAGAGCTGTGAATCGTGCAAAGTACTCAATATGGGTTCTGAGAGTAAAGCAATTTGATCGTGTTGCTTTCTGTGTGGTTGTGCCAGAGCTGAGCAGAAGGCCATTTGTGAGAAGGCTGCATGGGTAGTGCTCTTCATTTTGGCTGGGTGATTCTGTGCAGTGCAGCAGAGTCACCAAACATCTCCATCAGCCCACAGTGCAGGAGGGGTACTTGGACTCCAGCAGAGTTAACTACAAGGATAATCTTCTTTTCTTCTTCTCTCATGAGTAGAGACATCTCAATATCTTGTTTTCTGTTTTCAAGATGAGCAAAAATACCAAACCCATTTGTTCTACCCTGTTCATTAATTTTCATTCAACAGCATTGTCTTTATGTTGGTTCTTACAGATTTTTATTAGGGTAGCCACTCTGGCAAACTGATTTTGGCAGCCTAGTCTGAAGTATTACAACTAAATAAAGCTAGCAGATTAATTGTGTGGCATTTGGCAGAGAAGGGAAAATCAAAAAAAGCTAAATTTTGAGGCTGCTCATCACATCTCCCACTTTTCCTGCAAATGACAGGTGTCCCTTTTCTTGCCAGAAATGGAATTTTCTCACTTATACAAGAGAAGTCTAAGAGACTTCACTTGTCCCTGGCTGTTTCTGAAGCAGTCATTTTCAAGATCCCATTGCTGATTTCTAACGTGACTCCTGCCAAATGCTCCAATAGGATGTCCCCACCCAACACTGATGTGTAGGATCTGATGCCACATAATTATTTAGTCCATCCATTGTAAATCTGAAGGCTCAATTTCTTTCCTTCTTTTTCTTCAATTAAAAGGATAGAAATGATGTATAAAAAGTCTTTTTACTTGAAGTTTGAAAAACTTCAGTCTGAGCCCCACAGAGCTCCCCTTAATGAGCGCTTTCAAAATATACCAGGAAATAAACTTGTCCTTTGAAGGGGATAAAAAGAATAGGAACTCTAAACTACATTTTATAGAAGAAATATCTCTCTTCAGAGCCCAGTGTGTACAATGTTAAGCTGGAATATGAAGATACCTGAAAAAATAATCAGCAGTGTTTTCATCAAGGTCAGATCTGTCTGACTTTCTCTTTGGTTTTTTTTTGAAAACATTCTTGTGGGAGGAATAGGTAATGACTTTGAAAATGCTTAAGGAAAGGAATGTCACAAGTGAGAATATGCAGTCTAAAGGTAAATGTGTTCAACGTCAGATTTGGATGGAGTTTGGGGGGTGAACTATCCCACTGTGGGTGAAATGTGTCCAGAGCAAATAGGTTTTTTCCAAAAATCCAGTTCCAGCTGCTCTTAAGCAGGATCTTTGGACTGTTCCATGTTCAAAGGAAGACTGCTTTGGAAAGCCTCAAGTAATTGTCTTTGTCTTCTGAGTGATAATTACCTATGCAATTCTACAGTTGCCTTTTAGAGTTTCAGGCAGTGATCAATATATCCCTGTTTGTTAAATGGTGCTCTCATCCCAAAGAGGAAAGGGGGATAAAAATAACCTCTGCTTACAACTGTGTAACCCAAGCTCTGAAAAGCATCAAGCTTGTGGCAACCCAGAAACACAAATGGACATGCTTATGGAAGTCTGGATGAGATGATATGTGCCAAACAGTGGTGTGTAGGGACTCAGAGGATGAAGGATGCTGAGCAAAGGTGTTGTTGGGAAAGGACAGTGGTACTCGAGAGCAGTGTTGAAAGAGTTCTCTCTTGGAATAATGAAAAGGAGCAACACAGTGTGAAAACTCAGTTAATCAAACTATCTATCACTTAGAGGCTTAGCTGCCTCTGATCTTGGCAATGCCTCCTCTGGGCATTTTCACAGCAGCTTCTGTTTAATAACTGTGGTGGTGGTTATATCTTTATTTTTTTGTTAAGAGAACTAAACCTTGCTTCTAATTAAGGAGTCATGCTGGTGACAGCTAAACAAAAATCTCTGTAAGTCTGGCAGGAAAACAAGGTGGACTAGGAAAGAGCTTTGGTGTCTAGCCAAGGGCAGAGAGCTTTTGGTGTTTTTGGAGGATGCTTGAGATCATCAGAGTCTCTGAATGTTTCAGATCCAGGGAAAAAAACCCCACAAAATCAATTAGAAGTTGTGTTCTAGCTCAAACCAGGACATTCAGCTTGTCCACTGATAGTGCCATATTGGTGTGTGTTGCCTTCACAGCCTGTCTCCACAGGTTGAGAAATCAAAGAGAAGTTAGTATGTTGGCATTATGCTGGGGAAATACCATTCCATGACTGTCCTGCCTTCTGCATTTTCACCTGCTCGTCCGTCACTGGCCAGTGTCAGAGAATGGTCAAGACAGATCTTTCAGCTGACAGCCTAAAATCATCAGTTGGAATGAAAACACATTTCTGATTTATTATTTTTATTTTAACGTAGCTCTGTCATAATGGAAAGGAAGGAAATATTGTGCTTCCTAATATCCCCATGACAGAAACTTTAAGTCTAGACAGTAAAGAACAGACAACTTTATGTCTTTTCATCTTCAAATCTTCAGGCTGTTCTGAGGGTCTTTCACAATCAGTTGGTATTTCTGTGGGTTTCTATGGGAGCACTTATCTTTACACATGCCATTTGTGTTTGCCCTCTTTGGTAGCTGTGACAAACACGTACAGAACTGCTAAAGAAGGGATTGACTTTATATATTTGCAGGAGTATAAGTGTCATGATTTTTTATTGTTTTTTTTACTCTTATTTAGGTGGTAAACTATAGGCATGGAGTGTTTTCAAGTAAGACAACCTAAGTAATCCTGTCTGTCCTGCAGTGCCTGCTAGACATTTCTAGTGTGAAATTAGCCATTGCTGAATATTCCTCTAAAACCACTGAGGATGCATTCTTTGAAAGTTTGGTTCCACTCTGAGAAGTGATGATGTGAAAGTGTCACCTTTTCACTTAGCAGAGCTGCTTCACCTGTCTGTTCAGAGCTTTGTCTGCTGACTTCAGTGGCAAAAATGTGTCTCTGCTGCTTGTTTTACCCTCCAGAAGTGGCACAGCTCCATGAACAGATCTTGATTCTTCTCCTTTCTGTGTGTCTTTATCATTAGAAGTGTTTATTGAGTTTTAATTAAAAAGAGACAGCAGATAGCCTCCAGAGACTGCATCCAAATCAGTGCTGTGGTGCCAGTTCAGTATCTGCACTGACAGAGGAGCTGCTTGGCTATGATAATGGCCCTCATGAGCTCTGCACAAACCTTCCTGCCTGATGGTCACCAAGAAGAGAGGGAAGGGAGGATCTTGGCTGTTCTCCAGAATGGGCACTGGGAGGGGAAATGGGAAGCAAACAGCCCATCTCCAAAGCAAAAAGGTTTGATGTGAAATTTCCAAGACACCAACTTCTGAACTCCATGTTGCCGTTGTTAGTGGCCGCTTTGCTGGGGAAGAATTATTTGGATCCTAGAGCAGTGGAAAGGGTATCTGAGGGTCATGGAAAAGGATATTCAGATGGTCTGAAGGTTTTTCTTTGGGCTCTGTGTACCTGAGCAAGGGTAAAGCAATCCTGTTGTGCAGATTTCTGCTCAGAATGTTGCCAGAACATTATTTTTAGCTTGCTAGAGAGGCTGCTTTGTGTGTGTGACTCACGTGTGCCATGCTGCTGAGTACTTGTATTTATTATTTATACAGCCATGCATATTCCATGAAATGGACATTTCTCTGTCACCTTCAGTGATGTCTAAAGCTCTGTGGAGAAAAAAGCTAGCTCTAAAAACCAGCTCCTTACTAGAGATGGACATGAGGAGTTCAAAATAGAAGATTTTCTTTCCCTGGATCCAAGTTGCATCAGAGTCCTCAAATTGTCTTATGGAGAGGACCTACAATTCTGTTTAAAATGGGTTGATGTTTGGAAGCTTGTTCTCTGTCCGGATTCCCTGGCTTGAACCCAGAATCAGTTTGTCACAGGGGAAAAAAAAAAGAGACAGCTAATCATAAACACATTCTTGTGATGCTCACATGCTTGGAAACTGTGGCAATGAAGTAGTATAAATATACAGACAGACAGCAAAACCTGTGATGGGAGTGAGGTGTAAAAAACCAGCATTGCACCTCTTCCCCAAAGCCCTTCAGCCTCCCAGAGTAGTACCTTTGGACTTTGTAATAAACAAAGAAAGATCATAGGATTATACTTAGGATTTTGTTAATTGGAATGTAGTTTTAGAAATGAGATGTTACAGGATTTTCTCAAATTCTGTCTTGCCTTGATGTACCATGAAATGGCAGTGTTACCTAGCCCCTGATAGGAGATTTTCACCTATGAGATTTGCACAGGCTTTCGTGGGTCTCTCTGTTCCGCTCCCCTGGATGACCATGTACAGTGAGAGAAAGAAATACAGTGGGAAAGGCTCTTAGGTGAGTTGTTTCTATATTGAAAAGCTTTTCCACATTCATATCACCCTGAATTCAGAAAAAAACCCCATACTTCTAATATCCCAGTAAAAGAAAGAGAAGAAGTAAAATTGAGATGCTAGTTGTTGGGACTGAGAGGGTAAGGGAACAGGGAGGGGGTTAGAGGTGCAGCCAGCCCAGCAGTGTCCCAGCCCTGTGCTGAGGCACAACACCCACCCCAGAGCTTGCTGTGCCCCTGTTGCTTTAAATCCACTCATCTCTGGCAGTTTGTGCCCCTGATTGGGTGTTGGAATGAAGAAGTGAACACTGTTATTCTGGGCTTAGTAGACTATTATAAGGCTCATTGCTTCAGGCTGTTGACCAGCTTATTGATGACGTTTTTGTCCGTGCATTAGGGAAAGGCAAATCAATATTGGTTATTAACCATCCTTTTATTGCTGTGAGCCTCCTGTACACGTGGGGCATGAGCACAGGATCAGCTGGGCTGGTCCCAGCTCTGCTATTGATTCTAGGCAGGAACCAGAACTATAAACAGCAGAAGCCATCTTCTGCCTCCCTCCAACTGTTTGCCATCTCCTGCTAGGAAATAGCATGGAGCATTTCTGAGGGTCTGTTTGGGATTCATTGGGAAGGATTTAATTCTCCAGATTAAAAGAAGCCAGCCGTGGGCATCGCCACTGCAAACAGTCATCAGCACCTTCAGATGGCTCTGTGTTCTGCTTGGATCCTGTCTTTTACAGGGAATATTCTTCTCTTGTCTTCTCAAGGTTACTCTGGAAAATCTGATCATTTTTTCCCAGGGCCACAGGATTCATATTACCTAACTTTAGTGTTTGTCAAAGATACTGAAGATAAATCGTCCTCTTGAGCAGCTGTTTCCAGACATGAAGCCAATCCTACTTCATATTGTCTTCTGCAATTGCACACTGACCCAGGCAACACTCAGGTTAATGCAGTTAATGGTGAAGGAAACCAAAAAAGCATCACAGTGTAACCAGGTAGTCAATGAGCTATAATGCCACAATAGATGGATTGCATTCACTCAGAAATGTAAAGATAAACATATAACTATCATTCCTGCTTCTCTGTCTCCTCACTTAATGTCTAGAAGGAAATGAATCCAAGGAGAATCTGATCAATTGCTTCTATTATTCTCCTCTATTTTAAATGCAGTGTTGTCTTCTCTACTACAGTATCTGAGATGACACATATATTTTATATATATCCTTATGATATTACTCAGAAGAAAGTAAAGGAATATGAGCTTCATTTCACAGCTGATCAAGTGTGACAGACCAACTCATACCTGCATTTAGGTCTCTCTCTCTCTAATTTCAACGTATTTAGATGGTGACAAAAGGAATAAACTTACAGAGGGACCCCTGGCAGGGTCTTGAGCTCATTACTAACAATAGAGCTTCAAACACTAGATCCCCTCCTCTCCTTTTCAATTGGCATTTTTGCTGTGCATTGTCTGAGGAACTCACTGGCTCATCATTCTTCGGGTAGATGGTGTGTGGTTCTGTCTTCCTTGGGGGGATTGCACTGACCTATTTGGCACAGCAGCAGGATTTACCTTTATTGCAACAGTAGCCTGAATGATGCAGTTTTGAGAAGAAAAGTTAATATGGGTGACTTGCACCCTGCTCTGGGTGACCCTGCTCTGGCAGGGGGTTGGACTAGATGGTCTCCAGGGGTCCCTTCCAACCCCTGCCACTGCGTGAGTCTGTGACCTCTTGTTTTTTGAGGGATGGAAGACAGGGGTAGTTAAAACCAGCCCAGAGACCTGCAGTCTCCCAAGACACTGAGAAAAAGCTCTTGATGGTGGCAGGTACCCTGTGGTCAGTAAGGTGCCAACAAGGGGGTTCACTGTGATTCTGCTGGGAAGGTGGCAGATCCTGCCCGGAGCGCCGCGGCAGCGGGGTCGGTGGAACGGAGGGGAGAGAGGAAAGAGTTTGCAAGGCTTCTGCTCTCAGTGGGGGAAATGAAAGGTGGCTTCTGTTATAAAATATTAAATAGTGATTTAATCAGCGGTGAGATATGTAAGTGAGCTTAATTAGAAATACATATTATTCTTTGACTTTAAAGCACAAAATGAAAAATTAAAGCAATCTTAGAGGATATGTAATCAGCGAGGAATAATATGTTGGAAAATGAGCCTGATGTTGTAATTGGTGTATGCAATTAAAATTAATTAATTTTAGTTAGCATACATGCATGCAAATATGAAATCAACGAATTTTAGATATTAAACTCATAATTATAGTGATACTATTGCCAGGGCTTCTGACAGAGGAATTGACTTTTCATTGGTAAATACTTGCTCTTTAGATCTGAGGTCTGTTCTCTCCTGCTAGCGTGTCAAACTGAAGCCTAATGATTAAAACGACCCGATCAGCCATGGTTTAAACAAGAGAAATGTTTAGAATCCCTCTCATTTTGACTTGCACTTCCCAGCTGCTCGGCTCTGTCAGTCATTCCCACCTTTGGGATAACTGCACGGCGTTTTTCCATCAAGAGCAACTGGAGTTGAAGAAGTTGCCACCCCCACGCTCACTGGTTGATACACAGATTGATAGAAATCCCCCCCCAGATTGCTCTTCCCATCCCCGTGCTGAGAGAGGCTGGCAGAGCTGTGCTCTAAGCCAACTCAGAGCTGTTCCAGCTTTGTGAAAACAAACCTTCCCTCTGCTGTCCGTGTGGATCATTCCATTCTCTGATAACTGTTCACCAAACAAAGCAGTGGGTTTTTTTTCTTTCACCTACAGATGAAACCCCACAATGCCAGTGACAAAATTCCTTCAGCGTAGAGTAGCAGCCCCCTGTTTGGTCAACGTTTTCTTCAAGTCATCTCAGTTCTTGCTTTGGAGTCTGTGGTTACAAAAGCTCCTGCTTTGCCAGAAGTCATCCAAGGTAACGTGGGAGCAGTTTAACATGGAGTGATTATACTGGTGCTGAGATGAATAGAAAGCCTAAACCAACAGCAGCCTGCTAGCTCTGAAGCTACAGCTATTAGTAAACATTAGATAGACTATGTTATGCTCTTAACGTGTTTTGATCCACTTTAGCCTGGCAATCAGCACCACATAATTCCCTTCATGTATGTGATCCAAACCAGTAAGAAGACCTGTATTGGCTCAAAGTACCATTTAAAGAAAAAAGCCTTTAAGAGAGCTTTAAAGTAAGCTTGCCTGGTCCCTGTGGTTTAAACATCCCCAGGAGGAGGATTCAAGGACACTCTCCAGGAGGAATGGAGAGGGCAGAAGCACGGGGAAGTGCAAAGGCAGGCAGAGCTCCCCTGTGTGCCCTGCACACCAGACTCTGCTGTGCCTCTGCTTTGCACTTGATCCACTGCTCTGCTTTGGCAGCAATCTGTTCCCTGAAAATTCCCTTCCCAAAGCCTCCAGCTGTTTAGGAAGGAGCCGTTTCTCACGCAGGGTGTCTGTGACAGCTCACCCGGGCCACAGGGGTGAGGTGCCTGGGGAGGGTGGGGGATCAGCAGAAAGGCAATTGGGTGGGTGCTGTTGCTGGTCCCACCTCTGTGCTCCGTGCCTGTTGGATCCCCGAGAGCTGGAGCTGTTCTGTCACTGCTTCCTCTGCCTGTAGGAGGTACCCACAGGATTTTATTCTTTTGCACCGTAGCCCGTTTGTGTGCTCGTTGTGTATTAAATGCAAACGGATGTATTGAAGGAATGATAATTGGGTGCTGCAGGTAGTCTGAGCAGAAGGATCATGTTTGTGTAAAACCTGAGCAGACTTAAACAATCAGCAGGAAAATGTCTGATTGGTCTGAGCAGCAGCACTTTCATCCGCCGCACGCAATAGCAACAGGAATCAAAGCAGCTAACTTTCCATCAGCTCAGGACAAAGGTGCCTCTTTGATTCGGCTTCAAGGGCTGCACGCACAATCAGACCCCTGGAGATCCTGAAAGGCAGGAACCAGAGGGATGCTTCAACAAAGTTCAGAGGGAGGAAGCTGCCTGCATGGAAAGAAGAAGAATGAGAAGGGGAATGAAAGAGGGGATGGGATGTGAATGTGCTCAGAGGTCACAGAGAGGTCTGAAAGGGGAAGAAGGTACTCAGACGCTTAGAATGGAAATAGGGTTGCTGTTAAAACAAAACAGAGTCGTTGCTTAGGTTTAATGAAGCTGAATTTAATCAAGAAGGAACGGAACAGTTTGCCGAGGGCACGTTGGGATGTAACAGCGTCCCAGCCCGCTGTGAGCTCAGTCCCTGCCGGTCACACGTCTCCAGGGCCCCCTTTCCCTGGTAGGAGCAGAGCTCAGGTGCTGGTGCAGGGTGGGGGAGGATAAGGAGAGCCTTGGGGCACTGTACAGCAGTCAGCTAGAAGTGAGAGGAGTCAAACAGGGAGCATCTGGGTGATTCAGTCTCCTTTATTCACCACGCTGCAGCTTTCTCAAAGAATCTGCCTGTTTTCTCTGAGATGTATGCCTCAGATCTCCCACCCACATGCTGAATGTTGTGTGGTCACCCCAAATTCTGGCCAAGGAGCCGTGGCTCGGTGTGCAGGCTTGTGCAGGCAGTCCCTGCTCCCTGTGGTAGGTCCCAGGGATACAGGGAAGCAGCCTTCAGACAGGCTGCATGGCACTGCAGCCACCCTGCTGTCACCTCTCACACCAGAGGGGCACCTTGAGCCACTGCTTGGAAAGTAGAGTCATGCAAAAGCAAACACAGCTACAGCCTGCTGGGGTCAGAAGTCTGAGCCTGGGGAGGTTCTTTGGGCTGCTTTTCTTCCCAGTAATGATTCTGCAGCTCACTTAGATCTGTGCTTCCTTTGTCTGCTCCACTTCTAACAGCGTGGTTCTGATCTAGCAAAAGAAAGGAGATAATAACATGCACCCAGGAGTTCCCACCTCCTGGGATGCATGCCAGTGCAAAGAGAGGGTGGGGGCAACAATTCAGCCCCAGTGACAAACCTGATGCTCAGCCTGCTCTCAGCCCAGTGCTCCAGGATGGCTGTGCTCAGCCCCCACAGCCCCAGGTGCTTTTGGTTTGCCTTTTGCTAGCTGCTGTTCCTGAGAGGCAGACTGTCTGAGGAGGTGCATACTGGAGTGTATTCCTGGGGCAAACAGCAGTGGAGGCTGCTGAGGCTCCACAGGGGGTGGCTCAGAGGCTGTGAAATTTGAATGAATGGAAGGAGAGATCAAAGCTGAATTCATTGGGTTTGTATTTGGACAAAAAGTGTAAAGAAGTTAGTGATTTTGCTGCCTGCTTATAGTCATCCTCATATGCTGAAGTGTCACTTTGCCATGGCAGAAGGTGTGAGTGCAGCTAGGTTAGGGGTTTTCTGAGTGACAACAAAGGGACTGGGCTTTGCTGCTTTAGGATGCAGATATATTACTCTCGTCAGCTTTTACTACCAGAAGTCTGAAGCTGGAGTTTATGTCAGGCCATTATTCCAGTTTTATGCCCTGGTAACTTAGTTCCTTGAGAAGGAATGTTTTTAAAGTCACCTTATTTTGCCCTCTTTTCCATCAACAACTGTTATTGGTCGCTGCAGGAAAAACAAATTCTGATGTGTGAAAATAACACGCTCTGTTTGCTTTTCAACATAGAGAGATTAAAGGAAATAGTGTGATAATTATTAATTTCATTCTCTTAAGTGAATCTCTGCGTTTTTCTTCTGTCCCCGCTACTTATTTTGCAGCAAAAAGAGTTTTCTTTTTAACTCATGTTCATCTCATAGCTGCATTTTGAGGTTGGAGCTCCCTGTCCTGCTCCTCCAACTAAAGTATTAAAAAAATGCAAGAGGTAGAATACTGAATCCACACAAAGACCTGAGGAGGGGAGGAACAGGTCACTCTGCAGCCTCAACAGCCTTTTATGAGAGCCCTACTACAATTGGATCAAGAGAAACAAGCTTTATTTATCTAATCCTTCAGCCAGTACCAAATGACTTCAGTGGGTATTGGCATTGAAGCTCTGAAGCAAGTGGATTGGTGTTGTGACCAGTCCCCAGTGACTTTAATCACCACCTTCTAACTTCAGGAGTATTGTTGCTTCTCAGAACATGAACCAGATGTGATGATGCTTTCCAAGCATAGAGGCTGCAGGAAAAAGAGATTTCATTAAGCACCCTGAAATGTTCCTTTTGACCTCAGGTGATAGCAGAGAACAGTGGTGATCAGGGATGTTGTAAAGCCAGACTCCTGCCAATCATGAGATTTATAAAAATGGGTGAGGTTAATCTGTTTAAATGAAAATGGAATGGGTCGTTTAATCAGATGCCTCCAGGAATGAAAAGAAAATGCCAAGTATTGTGTGACTAGTGAAAAACATTACATTCAAAGAGTTTCCAGCCTGTTCCATTCCTGCTTAAATCTCTGGAGTTGAATTGCCTGCTGGAGAAGGTACTTCATGAAAGTGATGGGAACTAAAGAGAGCTGGATCATGGCTGGATAGATGGTGAAACAGGGATCCTAAGGATTATCAGAGAATTCTTCTTGGCTGCCTTGTACCTGATCTGGAGGCTGGTTAAGGAGTCTCATGCCATATCTGTGCCAGCACCTCAACTATTCCAAGCTGCTTTGCTGATGCCACTGTTAGAGGAAAGGAGGCATGGTTTGTAGATAGGTCTACATGCCTGACTTGGGACATCTTCCAGCCCATGCTCCTGGGGGCTGTGTGTGAAGCTTCCCCAGGCCAAGACCAGTATGGGCCAGAATGTTCTACTGGTGCTTCAGGGGGTATTCCAGCAGCTAAGGATTTCCAGAGAACAAGGGCCTTTCCTTGGGGGTGAACCTTCTCACCAGAGGGGTGTTGAGGCTGAGATGATGCTGACACCACCCCTAGGACAGCACCTCAGTACACTTTGCAGACAGGTTACATGAGAGACTCAAAGAACATTTGGAGGTGTTTCAGCTGGCACAGTGCATCTTAAATCAAAGCTGTAGCCTGGGCATTTCCAGCCAGTTAAAACAGCTGCCTGGACCAGATCCTCAGCTGAGCATCTCCAAGCTGACCTACCCTAATTTAGCTTCAGTGCAGCTCTTGGGGCTGAAACTCCAATCAGAATTTCCCACCACACCTTGATGGGCTTAGAAGCCTTGGGTGTATTTAACATGCACAAAACAGTAGTAAGAAATCCCAGAGAACTGACCCAAGTGTACAAAGTGCACCTGGGATGGATTCTGTCATTATCAAAGGTGGCCACACATCCCTTTTTCTAGTTGATCGTAATTTTGCCAAACTTCAGCAATTTGGGCAAAGATTTTTCATGCTGGATGTCTACCTCAAGCTGATGCTTTGATAATTTTGCTGGGCTTGCTTTATGTTGAGTTTTTTGCATACTTTTTTTCCCTTCCCCTGTTTTAATATTTCTGTTTCTGTTAAAGCTGATTTCTTTTATTTTTTTGGACTCTTTACTATGTTGTGGAGGAAGAATGGAAGGAAAGCCTTTCCTTGTCACTTGGAGGTTAATTGGGGTGTTCTTTGGAGCATCCATCTTGGGACAGCCATGCCCAGAATGACAAACCAAAAACATGCTTCACCCAAGGCATTGCCCTGGCACAACAGTGGTCACTGAACTCAGTCTGACTTCCCTGCTTTCTTGAAGCAAAGGGAGAAGCCTCCAACTGCAATGCAGATCCCTTCTCCCCTCTTAGAGCCACCTCAACATCACACACCACTCTGCAGGTACCCCCGTGCCCATTTATCACTGTGGATCTGCTCACTGCCAGCACTCGGGGTCTTTAACCTGAGCAAACTGCCAGGAGATGCTTATGCATACCATTAGGAAGGCAATATTCCATATGCTCTCTAATTGGTTTGAATTTATCCTATTATTTCAACATTTAAATGTTGCTGAATGTAACTGGGATGTGTCAGGCCCATAAAGTGTAGGCTCTGGTGGGAGTTCATGATGGAAGAAAGCTCCATCCACCAAGGCTCCTGCTGGCTCCAGGCCCAACCTGAGCTCACGTGTGGCTTTTGTCCATTGTCTGCACTCCTACAGCCCTGCTGAACTCCTCTCTGACACATCCTTCTTACCACGTCCTCTTTGCTGCCATGTGTTGGGTTTTTCCTGGGGCACTGGCTCAGCACAGGGAGGTGCCCTCACCAGAGTGAGCAACGTGGCTTCGTGAGGGTGCTGAAAGATGTGAACAGCATCTCCCAGGAAAGAGCTCTCCCTGGATGCTGGCAGGGAATATGTGCCATACTTTCTGCCTTGACATCCACCACCTTGGTGTTGTGTTTACAAAGCAAACCACCCGTGTTGCACCCTGTTTAATGCTCCTGAGTGTGCACTGTGGGGATGCTCCTCAACTGCTTTCCCTTGGTGAAGCCCCTGGCCAAGGCCGGATTGCAGATGGTGGTGTTTCTGCAACAGTTAGAGATGCTTTTGGAGTCTGAAAATCCTCACTCACGGGTCCAGGTGGGATTAGCAAGGAGAGAACAGCTACAAACAGGCTTCTTTTAAATAGCACAGTGTATTTTCTTGTATCTAGGAAGCATATATACGTCAAGGAGCTGTCATCATGAAAGCCTCTCTGTACATTTCTTCATTTCTTGAAGGGTTTGTTGCATTACATTGCCTGCTCACCTCCATCTCTGGGATGAATGGAGCTGTCTTCATTGCCAGACCTCCTCCTTTTCTCTTTCCCTGGTCTCCTGCAGCATGACTCACTGCTGTCATTCACATTCTTCTTGGTCATTTACTCTCTTTCTTGCTTTAGGCTTTATAACAGTTAAATAACTTCTCATCCTGTGCTTAAGAACAGCAAACCATTTTCATATCCAGGTAGACAGCTTTTTCCAAACTGGTGGCCTGGGCAAGTTCTTTGAAGATAAACCCTTTGAAGCTGTTCATCTGAGCTGTTTTATCTTTGCCTGGTTATTTATTTCTTATTAGTTTCCAGAGGCTTTACCTTCTTCTGTCCTTTAATTCTGGCCACTGAGGTGGGTTAATATCAGTAAGATAAACATGTGATGTAATTCTCAAACCAGATTACTGTAGTTCTTATAGTATGGAGAGATGTTTTTACCAGACTCCATAAGAATTCCAGGATGTATAAATGTCTTTCCTTTATATGAGGTAACTAAAAGCATGATATTAACTCCAGTTGAACATTGCTTATTTTTTCACTTGTCTTTTCTTAGTTGGTTGTATCATTCCCTTCTCTTTGACTAATCAGTTTAATCTGCCTTATGCAAACTGCTTTCCTGCCAGTGTATGAGAATGAAGGGCATTGCTTTGGAAATGTGTATCACAGGCCACCACCACCATCAGTGTTGGAACACTGTCTTTCTAAGGGATTTCTTCCTTGGCTCACCTGGCTCTTCTCTCTTGGCTTTATAATCAGGTGAGTTTTTTTGTTGTTGCTAGTTTTACTTTAGAGAAGGGGCTGCATTGGACAGCACACAGATGTCATCAGGGTGATGGGCAGTGTCAGAAATCAGGAGATGCTGTAACAGCTTGTTTATCTCCCTGGATAAAATTCCATCCCTCATGGGGCCTCTCTGCTTCTGTGAATGGGGCATAAACTTGGAGCTAACTGGTCCTGATGCCTGGGCAGTGAGTAGTAGTGAAGTGATTTGTAAGGAGTTACACACAGCAGAATTTGACAGTGTGTTTACCTGTGGGATACACCAGCTGCTGAAGATTGAAATTTCTTCCTTGGCCACGGGGCACGTTGTGAACTGAGGCAAAGGAATGGCTGGAGAAATGGGCAGCTCCTCTGAAGAGCAGTGGCTTGATCAGAATATTCCAGCTCAGCAAGGAATTTCTAAGTCACTGAGATAATTAATGCCTTGAAGTGGGAGGAAAGGGCATTTGGACTTAGAAGGGACTACAACTTATTTTTCAGTTTAAATGAATCACTGCTATTGTTTAAATGTCTCAGTGACACTAGGGAAAAAGATGAACTTACTTGTCTTTGGAATTTTAATAGCAATTACAGTTCTCCATAATAAACATAACCAAAATGCACTCTCTGGTCAATCAAACTGGTTAATGAGACCAGCAATGGGTAGCCAGGGAACAATACCCAGTTGACTCTTTGGAGTATACAGGCTGCATAAAGAAAAAAACCCAGGTATTTTCTAATTTCTTAGGGCAAGGATTGTAGGAGATGTTGGGTTTTTTTAATCGACACTAGGGGTGATATGAGTGAAGCTCATCCTAAACAGTGCAAGGTGAGGGAGCTCTTCCAAGGGCCTCTGAGCAGTCTGACCTCTTAGATACTCCAGTAATGTATTTTTGCACAATTAATCCAAATTCACTGATGGCAGAAGTACCAGGCTTCTAAAATGCACTCACTTTCCATATCAGATTTTACCTGGAAGCTACAATGGCAATAAGATTTGTAGGAGCAAGAGTAAAAAGGAGAAACTTTGAGGACCAACTGCTTTTTTTGTGTGTCCTGGTGTTTTTGAGTTCCCAGAGTGACTCTGCATGTGGCAAAACACCTTTTGCAGTGTCTCAAAATGGCTGTCGGAGATCTGTGGTCAAAAAACACCAGGACTGTGGAATTTCCACAAGCATTATAGTAGGAGCTGATTGAAGTTTGAAAAGATGCAACTGCAATTTCAGTCTCTTCCTAGAGCACCAAAACACGCAGTTGAAAGGAAAGCAGCAGAAGCTGCCAGCAAAGGGGATGAATCAGTGAGCTGATTACCCAGAAATGCAGAGCTCTGTGTGCTTTAGAAATGCTTCAGCAAAGTTACAGACCTTTCTTAATGATTTATTTCCTGGTTCAGCCAGGAAGCGTTGGGCTTGATGGCAGGAGTTGCTGGGTGGCAATCAGTTGGATGCAGGAGGTCAGACGAGCTGCTCTCAGTGCTCCCATCCAGCCTGAAAATCTCCCAGCCTGAGGATTTTCCACAGCCGTAGTATGTGCAAACAGATGTAATCTTATTGATGCTGCTGCTCAGCAATAAACAGCTCCTCACTGAGGAGCTTCCAGCACGACCAATCACCAGTGTATCTTCTGAGTAAGCGCAGAGGTGACAGCTCCAGCTCCGTTCCCACCGGGAAGCTGCCACCGCCCCCTTCCTGCGGGAGCAGAGGGCAGCGGGGCTGCCCCGGGGCTGTGCGTGGTGAGATCTCTACCTGGGTGGGAGCAGAACGTGGAGCCCCCCCGAGGCGGCTGAACGGCTGCCTTGGAACTTGGGCTGCTTGCTCCCCTGGGAAGCGTGGGCTGGGAAGTGGGAATTGGTGCTGAGGCAGCCAGATGTATAGCCCGTCAGAGGTAAGGAAGAGCAGTGTGTAGCAGGGTGTGCCGGCCAGTGACACAGCAGCCTGGCTCCTGACCCCCTCCCCACAGCAGTAACACGGGCCCCTGTGTCCACGGCCAGCTCGGGGTGACTCCGCTCCGGACGCCCCTTGGCTCTGCAGGCCGAGCTCAGCCAGGCCAGGCTGGGTGTGGGGATCACAGTGCTGGTTATCTGGGCAGTAAACCCAGGCCAAGGTCTCTTCACAACTGCCAGTGTCTGGCTTGACACGACAAGGGGCAGTGGGTGGAAGCTGAGGAATCATAGGAAGTTTCATGGAAACATGGAGGAATTTTTTCCCAGTGAGGGTGCCAGAGCCTGGCAGGGGCTGCCCAGGGAGGTTGTGGAGTCTCCTGCTCTGGAGACACTCCAGACCTGCCTGGATCTGTTGCTGTGTGGTCTGGTCTGAGTGATCCTGCTCTGGCTTGGACTGGATGATCTCCAGAGCTCCCTTCCAGCCCTGCCAGTCTGCGATCCTGTGTCCCCTTTCCTGGCCCAGCAGCAGGCAGCTGGAAATGGACAGTAGAGTTCAGTGCAGTCCTGGGGTGAAATTGAGGGCCTCCTTTCCCACAGCTTTGATTCTCATTAATAATTAGCCATTTCAACACTGCCAGGGTTTGGATGAAGGAAGGAATGCACACATGTTAATTAGGTTTTTGGAGTGTTTACCGTACTGAGGAACATTCAGTGTTTTATTGCCAGGCCTGAGGTCACTTGGAGAGCTGGGAGGGAGAGGATTTTTGAGGATTGAATTTCCTCTTTTCTAAAATAATAATTATTTTATTTTCCCCCTTGTGTGCAAGCTCTTATATTTCTGAATTGCAGTTCCAAATGACACAACAGTATTTTTGGTAACAAATGGTTTCCCTCAAGCTACAGTTTTCAGTTCTTGCCCAGCTCTAGAGCTGCAGCATGTCTGTGGGTGAAAGTGAGAAGGAGGAGCTGGGAGAGAAGTTTCTGAGAAGTAGGTTATCTAGGGAGAACCATATTGGGCTGCCTGAGGTGTGGATAAAGACTTCAGCAATATGGATATTTTTGCATGATGATACAAGATGCCTCAATGAGAGCTTAACTAAGTGAAGCCTTTTCTCTGAAGGGACAAAATGTTCCTCTACACTCCTCCCACTCTGTTAAGCAAAACAGTTCAGCTCCTCATTCAAACCCTGGGTGCAGGGTCCCACCTTTCATATATTCACAGGCCACTTAGGAACAATTTCACTGCTTTCCACAGTTCTCACTGACTTTGGTGACAGGAGCTCGTGTCCTTGCACCATGGTGTTGCTTCTTGTCCTGCCCAAGTGTCACTTGTTTCAGCACAAATAGTCATTGTTGGGAAATGCTTGCTTTGTGGTTAATATCTCTGTAGAGCATTTTCCTCTCTTAATCTGAGTATCACTCCTACCTTGTAAACAGCACGACAGTGTCACTGGAAAAATCACTGCATCCTTTCACTTAAAACTTTGTCAGAAAAGACACCACCTGCAGTTTGCACCCCAGAAATGCTAATCCCTGCTTAGATTGCACTGATGTGTGCAGGTAAACTGCTTGCCACAGACTCACAGGAAAGCTCATTGCAGTGGTCCCCAAAGTGACAAGAAAAAATCTTAGTGCTAGTTAGGTCAGCAGGCATAAAATTAATGAAGTTTACTCTGCCAAACCTATGCTGAAAGCATTTTTTTTTAAATTAAAATAGCATATTTCTACTCAGACAGGCTCATTATTAATTATATGGATTTGAAGAAGCTGGGGGAGAGTCCAGAGCACAAATCTTGTG
The DNA here is from genome assembly GCA_025447755.1 of Corythornis vintsioides. Lineage (NCBI taxonomy): Eukaryota > Metazoa > Chordata > Aves > Coraciiformes > Alcedinidae > Corythornis > Corythornis vintsioides. The sequence goes on along the minus strand of JAOEGS010004457.1, from coordinate 8,265 downwards.
ACGAGTGGCTGAGGGACCTGGGGTTGTTCAGCCTGGGGAAAAGGAGACTCAGGGAGACCTTCTCACTCTCTTCAACTCCCTGCCAGGGGGGGTTGGCTCTTCGTCTGAGGAAGAAGTGATAGGACAAGAAGAACTTATATCTATAAAACTTGAGCCAGGAATCTCTCTCCTCACCTCAACCCAGTTTTGTCTTTGTGCATCAAATTATCATATATTTTTTTTAAGGCACTGTGAAGCAAGAAAACATTTGCATTAGATTGCCCTTATATGTGGCATAACTATGAGTGTAGTGTGAGATGAAGATCCTTTAAAAAAGAGATTTATCTCTGGGACTCGTTCTGAGAAAGGGAGATACATAGTTTTTAGCTGCTTTTTTTTTTTAAAAAAAAAGAAATCTGTATCTCTGCTTCTGTTGACTGTGAAAAAAAGCACCAAGTAAATGTCTCTGTTTTTAGCCAAAACCTTTTTTGGTGCAAATTGCACATATGGCATCAAAGAAATATCAACTTGAGGAAATGCTGCTTTCATCGAGTCCCAGGGCAGAATGAAGGGGAAGAGCTGGAGCTGTGGAGGGAGGCTTTGTAGCCACAGAGCAGCACAGGCAGGGGAGGTGGAGGTCCTTGCAATGGAGTTTATTCTTCACAAACACAGGGAAGGGTGGATCTTGCTTTCAGTGACTCAGGAAACTTCCATTTTTCTGTACCCTCAGTGCTGTGCTGGGTTCCACACGTTAATCTTGTGGGGCTTCACGAGGGACTAAGAGGCTATGTTTGAATAACATGATGTGTTCTCAAAACTGGTGCCTGCTGTCCAGGCTGGGCTTTAACCTAGTGAAGCCTTCCCTCAGTGAAGCCTACTTAGCATCACTCCCCATAACCATGCAATTAACCATCATGAGCAACTTGGGATGAGTAGGTGGCTCTGCGTTGGGTTATTTCTGCAGCTGCACCCAGAGCACTGGCAGCCATGGCTTGTCAGCAGCCAGCACAGGAGGAGCATTTCTTGGTGTAGCATGGGAGCAGTAAGGCAGGGAAGAGCTGAGGTGAGTGCAGCTAGCTGGCTAAAGGAATATTATCCCTCCTGTGTTTGCAGCCTTCACTCATCCTTCAGAAGCTTTGGTTTGCCAGCCGGCAGCAACAGCGGCTGCAAAACCTGCAGCACCAATGGTTGTGTCACAGAGGTTGAAACACAGAGGGGCATCTTTCATCCAGAAAAAGGAAAGTGCAGGCAGAGAAGCAGCCCTTTCCTGGGGCCAGTGGCTACCTGGAAGCTGGCCGGCGTGCGGGGTGAGCGGCAGGCCACGTTGGCTCCCCTCAGGCTGGCTGCGGGTGGCTTGGCAGGGATGAACTGGCTGCAGTTACACTCCCACTTCTGGCCCGAGTGACAACTTGGCTTGGGTGCAAGAAGCAGAGCAGCAATCTGTTCCTTTCCCCAGCCCTCCTGCCCAGAGCAACCTTATTTCTGCTCACTCGAGGCTGCTGCTCCCTCCCTTTCCGTGGCTGGCACGTGCCCTGCGGTGTGGCGTTTGTGAGGCACCAGTGTTTGCTCCATCTGCCTCCTCTATCTACACCTCTTCTCAAGGCACTGGGAATCTAGGGTAGATTTAAAAAAAAAAAGCAAGCATCATTTGATCACTGCTTCTTCCTTCTGTTTTATTCTGTGATGTGTGGGTGGCACTGGTGTGGCCATGCTGGCTCCTTCCCTCGGAGACACGCTTGTGAGGATGTGGCACTTCACTGAAAGTCAGTAAGAAGGCTGATCAAAGTGTTCCTGGGCAGGCTTCCTGCACCCTTCCACCTCTAGCAGCACAGAATCACCTCACAGTCACAGCCTGGCTTGGCTTGGAATGGACCTTTCAAGGCCATCTTGTCCAACCCCCTGCAGGAGCAGGGACATCTGCACCTAGAGCAGGTTGCTCAGAGCTCCAGCCAACCTCAGCTGGGATGGTGCCAGGGATGGGGCATCAACCACCTCTCTGGGCACCCTGGGGCAGGGTCTCAGCATCCTTATTATAACTTCTCACTTCTCTCTAGTCTACATCTCCCCTCTTCTAGTTTAAACCAGTCACCCCTTGTCCTGTCACAACATGTTAAAAAGCTTGTCCCCATCTTTCTGATGGCCCCTTTCAGTACTGCCAGGCTGCAATGAACTCCCCTCCTCTCACTCATCAGCACCCTTCCAGCCCCTGCCAGGGTGTCAAACCTACAGCTCCGTGGTCATTGTTGTCAGCAAATGCCTGCTTGCCAAAAATGAACCAATCTGCTGAAGTGCAGCTCGGCCCTTTGTTGTCAAGGTGTCCTTTAGCTGCAGTGAAAGGAGGCTCATGAGGGGGCAGACAGGGAGATGAAAGTGTGAGAGACAAGAGGAGCTGGTGTCAGAAGATCGTGTTCCTTCACCTTGTGGCAGCCAGCATCTGATTTTTTCAGGCATGGGAGTGCTTCCTTCAAATCTCTGTCTGATTTTAAGTAAACTCTGGACAGATGTGTGGCTGGACTAAGGAGGGGAAGGCATGGGAAACAAGGTCTGCTTTTTTCACAAGTATTTTTGAAAGGTGTCTGTTTTTCTCTGCATCAGAGTAAAAAAATTTGGAAGAGTTTTTTGTATTCCACAGCTTTTTTTTTTTTCACAGCATTTCCAGCTGATACTCTAATAGTGAAGACAGTAGATATTGTGAAGAAAGCCCTAGCAGAGAGCAGCTGAAGCCCATGATGAATAGTCAGGAAACAAACATCATCAGTCAAACACTTGCAACTGCACATTTTTGGAGTGCAGGTTTTGTCACTGATACTAATGTAAGAAATAACTGGTTGGAGCCCTGTTCTTTGATTAGATATGATGCTGAGATTACATTTCCTAATCTAATTTTTATCACTGATGAGCAGTTGAATTTGGAGGGGATTTGGAAGAAAAGAATCTGGATTTCTTGCCCTGAGACTATTACATTCCCACTACAGTGTCATTTCACTGTGATCCAACCCTATTGTGCTGCACAAATTCTGAGTTAAATTATTCAGGAATGTGCCTGGATTAGACTGCAAATCTGCATTATGTTACTCATTATGTAATTAATAATTGAAATTTCAGTCTTATTAATATTTTCTGAAATGCATTACAAAGTTAAAATCTAATTAACACATTTGTGTTCAGTCCTGTCCTTTCATGCAAGTCTTTGGGAGCATGGTGATGCTCCCAGTCTAATGACATGTCCAGGGGAAAAAAAAAAATAGGCTTATACATTCCAGAAGGACAGTCTGGATAGGTATTAAATGGCCAAGATAATTGGGTCTGGGTAGTGCCATTTGCTGTCAGTACATTTTCTGTCTTATATTATATGCAGTACACTAAAGAAAAAGGGAGGTATGCTGCTGGAGTTGTAAATAATACTTGAAATGGTGCTTTTCCTGGGAAATAATCTATGCTCTGATTGAAACAATGGACTAAAATGTATAAAAATAAGTAGGAATATGTTTTTGATTTGTGCTTCTCTGTCAAAGCTTCCTGATGTTCCCATTGTGAGGGCCTGGGAAATATAAGAGCAAAAAATGAAAAGGAGTATGATCCATGGATCTTCCTAAAGACACTGGGCATGGTGCTGGTTGCATGCTGTTGGTGCTGGGTGAATTTCAGAGAACAGGGTTTCAGCTCCAGGTTTTGCAGGAGGTTTTGTTTGTGCCTTTGGGGCACAGAGATGTGGTTGGAATACGTGAGGAAGTTTAACATTCCCTCAAGAACAGCCTGGCTTTCCTGTGCCATAAACTGAAAAGGAAAACCTGCTAATTTTGAGTGTTCTAGGCCAAGAAAAAATATCTTCATCATAAAAGTGACTGCAGCTAGCTTCAAAAATAATTGGCAGTTAATTTGCTCCCTTCTTTTTGTGATCCCTCTGGAGTTGAGGCAGCAGAGGCCAGCCCCAGGTGAGGCATTAGCTGTGTGGTTGGCACATGGCAGTGCTGCTCTCAGGGGCTGCAGAGAACCTGGCACAGGCACCTTGCCCAGGGCTCAGGCCACTTCTTTATTAACTCACTCCCACCTAGAGTAGTTACATGGCTGCCCTGGAAAGAAATGATGTCTGACCTGAGGTGTCAGAAATACTCTTTGAGGTGGCTGAGAAACTGCTTTTATTCCTGTCAAATACCAGCTAAGTGGCAAAGAAAGTGTCTAACTAGGCTGAGCAGCCTGTGTCTGCTTCTTTCCAGCAACTGGAGCCACCTTGTCAGATCAATACTCAACAGAAACCTTTACCTTATTTAACAGCTCATTAAAGAAGTCCCCCTTCTTTTACCAACTCCTCAGGTAATTCCCATGACCACTGCTTTGGTGTTCCAGTTGCACCAGCACAGAGGCAGTAAGTAGGGGACCTCAGCTATTCACAGCCCAGCCTCTCAGTGGTCTCACACAGCATGCAGCACACCTTGTACCTCACCACCTTACTGCCCATCTTCCTTTCCTTCAGGTGCCTGCAGATCTCACCACCTAGGTGTTGTACTGATAAAATCATAATCATAGGACTTTAGGGGTTGGAAGGGACCTAGAAGATCATCTGGTCCAACCCCCCTGCCATAGCATGGACATCTGCACCTAGAGTAGGTTGCTCAGAGCCCCAGAATGTTTCCAAGGATGGAGCTTCCCCCACCTCTCTGGGCACCCTGGGCCAGGGTCTCACCACCCTTGGTGTAAAAAAAAAAAAAATTTAAAAAATCTAGTCTAAATCTATCTTCTTTACTTTTTCAGTGAAGAAATCATCTTGTTGTCTAGCAGCATGATTCAGGTTTTTGCCAGACCTGTGATTCATCCTGTCTCACCCCATCTGACATACCTGCTGAGGCTAAGAGTTAAACCAGGCAGGCTTTGTTCTGTAAATAAGCCCAGCCCACTTAGTGCAGCAGCCAGCCCTTTTGGAGCAGGCTGGTTCCTTCATTCCCTGCATGGATGGGTGGCTGAGGGTGGCCCAGTGACCTGTGCTTCTCAGTCAATGGGCTTGTTCAGTCTCTGACCAGTTCAGGAGTAAAATGGGTCTCTTAAACTGATTGCATGTGTGGTTTTGATCTGAGCTGAAGGAGAACAGCCCATCCCTTGGTGTGGTTCATCTCTGGGCTTTCCATGTCTCAGCTGCTTTCCCTGGCTCTTCAGCTTCCCCTGAAAAACCCTCATCTTTCCCAGCTCTTCCTAGATCATGCCATTTCCTTTGGACTAAATGAAGTATTCCTGTATAAATACAGGTAAATGCACACATCCATCCACATGGGATGTGGACATTTAAGTATGTGCATCTGTGGTCAGGGAATGTGGTGTGGGAAAGAACTGTGTGCTGGGTCAGGGACTGGAACACTGTATTTGCTGAGTGTACTTCTCTGAGTTGGCTTTGACTCATCTTTCCTGCTGCTGTTGTCTGTGGGTGGAGAAAAGCTGGATGGAGATGGAAGAGCTTGGAGTCCTGGTGGAGAGATAGCAAGTTACCCATGGGACAGCAATGTGTCCTTGTGGCCAGGAAGGCCAGTGGCACCCTGGGGGCATCAACAGGGTGGCCAGCAGGTCAGGGGAGGTTCTCTTCCCCCTCCACTCTGCCCTAGCTAGACCCCACCTGGAATACTGTGTCCAGCTGTAGGCTGTCCATTTTAAGAGAGACAGGGGTCTGCTGGAGAGTCCAGCAGAGGCTGCAAGGATGATGAAGGGACTTGAGCATCTCCCCTGGGAAGAAAGACTGAGAGAACTGGGGCTGTTTAGTCTGGAGAGGAGAAGACTGAGAGGGGATCTTAATAATGTCTACAGATATCTGCAGGGTGGGTGTCAAGTGGAAGGGACCAATTTCTTTTCTGTAGTGCCCAGTAGTAGGACAAGGAATACTGGGTATAAACTGGAGCACAGGAGGTTCCACCTCAACATGAGGAGAAACTTCTTCCCTGTGAGACACATTGACTGGTGTATTATTCTGTCACTCTCACTGGGATAAAGCAGCTGGAAAGGTGTAGCATTCTGATTTGGTACAATTTTTATCTAATTTCCACTGCTTTTAATGAAATTATGTAAGGTTTGGGACAGTGAAAAACTGGAAACCACGTTATCTGGTGATGCCCATGGCCCCCAGCAGGAACACTTGGAAAAAGTCACTGTGTCTAATTAAAAGCCACCAACAACATTCAGCAGCAGAAACCTGCTTAACAAACTGGAGGTTCACGTATGGATAGGGAGGTAGAAATATTAAGAATTAAGCTTTGAAATTAAGAAAATGACCATTAATGACTACACATTTTCCCTAATTACTTAAGATGATGTTAAAGTACCAGAAAATGAGAAGTGATAAATATAGTTCTGGAGAGCCACGCTAGCAGAGGGGGGGCAGAAGCAGCAAGCTCAGTGAACTTCCACAGAGCTGAAATCTCCAGAGATCACGAGCAGGAGAATATCTGGTCCAATATGTGCATCCATGTGGATTTTCACAATACCTGGAGGAGGCAACTGCAGTAGAAATGAGAGGTGCAGAAGCTGGGAAGGCAGCACCTGGCAGGTAGCTTCACTCACTGCCCCGTGGGGTTTGGTGGAGCTGTTGTTGCTCTTGTTTAGTTGACTCGTTTATTTGTCAGCCCCCAAAATACTTCATTTCACCTGTTCCTTTGTTCTTTGCTTAGGCAAAACCACTGGGAATTTTTTCCACTTAGGAATCAGGGCAGCTCTTAGTAAGAAAAGGCCATATGCTGCTATATGTGCCCTCACAATGCTGTGTGCTAAAATAGTCCAAGGAGATCAAATGATAGTTGTACAGAAATAGCCTCTGCCCTCCTTGAATTCCCCTGCTGGGTTCTGACACCCTTGGCATAAAGAGCCCCCCTGTAAACTCTGGAATTGTTGATGTAGCAGTCTGTAAAATTTCTCTCTATGAAGAGATAAGGGCAGAAAAATACAGCCTTTAATTTGATTTTATCATGTATAAAACCTCACCTTGTTTTGTAGGGGAATCACAGGATAATGCTCTTTAAATTCCCTCTTTTTCAGATCTAATCTTAGTCCCATTGTTAAGCCAACACTTTGTAGGGATTTATGACCACTCAGAAATTCTACAAGACCTGGGATTCGGGTAGGGAAGAGAATTCAAACCCTGCAAAGCCTGGGAATACAGACTCCAGTCAAACAGATGGGAGCAAAAGAAGTGCTCTGAACAGGATTTCTGCTGATGTCTCTGTGTGTGTGCCAGGTGGAAACCAGCTCAGCAGCTGCTTTCACTCTGCCTTGCCTCAGAGGTGCAGGCAGGGTCAGGGGGAGCAGGGACATGGACCAGTTCATCCCACAGGCACCACATCATGGCAGGGTGGGTGGTGACACCAAAGGTGGCATCAGCCTGGTGGCGGCTCTGGGTGCAGCTCAGGATGGAGCCACCTTGAGTCACATCCCCTGGGACATTGCTGGTGCAGCAACTCGTGGTGTGGCATCTGCAAACAGCGTGGCTGGGCACAGAGAGGAATAAACACCAAGACAGAAGGTGTTGTGAAGTGTGCTCCCTCTTCTGCCATGGGCTGCTGCTGAGCTCGCTGGGTTTGTGCTTCTCTGGGGTTTACAGACACAGGGGTGCCAGGGTCAGCTCTGGGGGCACCCTTCTCCCAGATCACTCCAGACTCTCTCTGCTTCCAGCTCCTTACCCCCCTGAGAAGGGAGAAGGATGAGAGGTGTCCTCCAGCTGAGAGCTCCAGGGGCACCTCAGTCCCCCCCAGCTGGAACCTGTGCAGAGCTGGCTGTGTCTGGTGCCAGCATCCCTTTCTATAGGGACTCATTTGCCTTGCTTACATCAGATGCTGCATTTAGAAGACCTCCAGTGTTACCATGGTAACAGTTTCTGCTTAAGTATAGGTGAGAATGTAAGTTAATTTTAAATAAGGTGAAATGAAGGAGGGGGTGAAAAAAAGCTCTCACAAAGCAGCTGAAGCCCCGCAGATCTGTCTAACCAGTTTTGTAAGAAAGCTTCTAAAGTTAATTTTGCATCCCTGAGGTTACATCCTTCTCAGGACAAAAAAAAAAGCAGTTCAGGGCTGGCTTCTTTGGGAGTGTCACTGCTAGTGGTGGTGGCAGACCCAGGAAGGCTTCATCTCCTTCTCCTCTCCCCGTTCCCCATGTGCACTTTGCCGAGCACTCTACATGTGGTGGGGCTGGTAGATGAGTAAGGCCTAGGAACAGCATCCACTTGGATGCTATGGTCAGTGGAGCAGAGTCTGGCTGGAGGCCTGTGACTAGTGGAGTCCCCCAAGGGTCAGTGCTGGGTCCAGGATTATTCAATAT